>JASEVX010000012.1:52735437-52895653 GCA_031761405.1 Serripes groenlandicus | reverse complement strand
CCCTTCCGGCTCATACGACAATTCTGCAGCAGACGACTTTGAACATATTTTGTCAAAAATAGAAAATCTCTATAATTGAATGGATAACCTATGACTAAAAGCGGAAAACATGGTGGCAAAAGGAGAAATTGCTCGTTTTGAGCAATTTCTTCTTTTTTCACTATGTTTTCAAAAAGCTGTCTGCTGCAGAGGCATCAGAAAGCGTCTATATGAGGGAAAGGGTTAATGTAATGGATCAGAGGCAGGTTACTGCACACTATCCTAAACTGTCCTTTTGAGTAACCCACACCACAGCATTTTTATTTAGCAATAATTTCAAAGAGAGATGTTGTCGGTAAACAACAGTTTACTGATTTTCTCCCCCTAATCTAGACCTCTGAACTAATATTATTATAATTCCTAATTACCCTGATTCCAGGAAAGAAGATTAATTAACCATTTCCCTCCCCTGTGAAATGTTGTTCTTGAAATTATGAACTTTTCATGCCACTTATGAACTGTTCATGAACTGCCATTAAATAGTTCTTAATCACAGTTCAAGAACTTTAGTTCATGAACAGTAAGACAAACTTGTTTGTGAACTGTTCAAGAACTGAAGAAGAACATGGCAAATTCTTAACAAGTTCATAAACATCTGTCAAGTGTAATTCAAGTACTTTTAATGAACCCTATAAGTTCTTATTCTGTTCTTGAATAGTAAGTTTAATATAAATATATCACAGATTTTAAAATGATATTTAATTAAATTACAATGACTTTTTAACTCAGTGTGAATCTCTTAAACTACCATTCTGAATAGAGAAATAAGAACATTTATAGATCACTTCTAGAACACTTCTAGAACACTTCTAGAACACTTCTAGAACACTTCTAGAACCAAAGAAGTTCTTATAAATGTATTATAGTGAAAACTTTTGAAATCTTCTTGTCAAAAGTAAAGGCCCTAGTGAAAAACATTAATGCAATTCCAGTGAAATTTCATTGTTACCTGCTATGTTACTGGAATACCAGTAGAATAACCAAAAATACCACTGGAACTGAACTTGAATTTGAAATATACCAAGGGAGTTAACTCAAGCATAAAACACAGGAACTCTTCAAAAAGAAGATAGTAATGTTTACTACTTCCTTTACGTTTTTTGGTGGGAGAAATATGTTGTGTTTCAAAGGCACAGAGAAGTTTTTTGTAATTTCTTATGAACAACTTGATGGGCACATTTGGTAAATGTCTTAAATGTTACATTGTTTATTAAATTAGCAAATTGTATTATGCTATGTCATAACCAATAAGTTTATATTGGTGATTTATTTAAGTATCACATTGCCACATGTGAAAGAAGCCAATTGTCTTCATATAAAAAATATTTTTATTGAATTCTGGTTCAACTATGTTTCAATGAACCAGAATATTTTCTGTACATAATCTGCACAGGCTTTCTGTATTTTCTTCTGTACAGAATCTGGTTATTAGGTCCACCCAGACTATTTCATACACTGGTTACCAACCAACTGAACATGAACTGTTCATGAACAGTTGTTCATGAACTGTAGTTCTAGAACTGTTCATGAGCGATAGTTCTTGAACTATTCATGAACAATCCATGAAGAGAAAATGGCACAATGAATTTGCACTGGAAAAAGTTCTTGAACAGTTCATGTTTAAAAAGAAAATCAAGAATATTTCATGAATTTTCAGTTCTTGAACAATTCATGAACTTTTTAATGACAATGTTTCCTGAATGTGTCATGACCTGTTCAAGAACTACATTTTTAAGAACTTTTTAAGAATTTGTGCCATTTTATCTTCATATACATTCCATGAACTGTTCATGAACCAGGTACCTGAACTTTGCATGAATTATACAAGAACTGTTCATGAACAGTAATTATTCATTTCACAGGGGCTCATATAGATGCTTTCTGACGCCTCTGCAGCAGACAGCTTTTTGAAAACATAGTGATAAAAGAAGAAATTGATCAGAACGAGCAATTTCTCCTTTTGCCACAATGTTTTCCACTTTTAGTCATAGGTTATCCATTCAATTATAGAGATGTTCTATTTTTTGACAAAATATGTTCAAAGTCGTCTGCTGCAGAATTTTCGTATGAGGGAAAGGGTTAAACATATTTTGTCAAAAAATAGAAAATCTCTATTATTGACTGGATAACATTGTGGCAAAAGGAGAAATTGCTAGTTTTGAGCAATTTCTTCTTTTGTCACTATGTTTTAGAAATGTCGTCTGCTGCAGAGGCTCCGGAATGTTTATATATGAGGGAAAGGGTTAAGCTTCAGTTAGGCCTTTTTATATCCTTTCGCACAGAGAAAAAAAATGGTAGCAAAAGGAAGAACTGCTTAATTAACATGAGCAATATCTTTTGCCACAAAGTTTTCAATACCAATAAATAATTAAACATTCATTTATATGCAGATTTGTGGTATGAAGGAAGGATGTATGTCCTTGATAAAAACATATATCGACAAATTAATTAAAGCTCTCATATACGTAAATCCATTTCATGAATCTTTAATTTGGGCTCTTCCATTTTTGGGTAGTAACTGTTCCAGTCACCCATGTTATCCTATGGTTATCCATCTAAATTAACCTTTTCCAAGTTATAGACGCTTTATGATGCCTTTGAAACTCACGACTTTTGAAAACATTGTAGCAAAACAAGCAATTTATTCTTTTTCCACAATGTTTTCAACTCTATATTATAATTAAACTCTCATTTATGGGGATATTTCATGTTTTTGTCAATATGTTTTCAAAGTGGTCTGCTGCAGATTTGTTGTATGTGGGAAAGGGATAAAATATCAAACTAGACTTATGTACATTGAGAACTTCATGACAATTCAATATTTGTTTAATTTTTTTGACAAAGTATTTAATACCTTTTCAACATGTTTTCAGTTATATCAGTTATACTGGTCCTTTTATCCTGACACCAGTGAGTCAGTCGGAATGCTAACCCCGCAACCCTAAGCTCCAAAGAGGGAAAGCCATTACTTCTATTTTTAAAGTCTTTGGTGTGACCCGGACAGGGATCAAACCCGCGGCCTCCCACACCCGAGGTGGACACTTTACCACTTCACCACCATGGCGGTCTTCTTTTCTTAACATCTTTTAGCTATTGAATCTTGTTAGGGAATATATAGAGGATATTTGTTTGTTTTGAGTGGATATGGCATATATCTCATCGAGACGTGATACAATTGAATATTTTCACGAGCGCGTAGCGCGAGTGAAAATGTTTAAATTGTATCACTTCGAGTTGAAATATATTCCATATACACTCAAAACAAACAAATTTTCTTTTTATTTAATGACAAATTGATGAAAAACAAATAATATACCCATTATGTATTTCTTTATATATAACTTGTGTAGTATAACATGACCGAATACTAGGAAAATGACGTCACGTCAGCGGTTTGACGTCATAATGTTAGTCTCTTTGACGTCATTTATTCATATTCCACAGTGTGGAATAAGGATTTTATATTTCACTCTGATAAACAGCAAATTCATTGGTTGTCATATAATAAAATACCATTCCTTGTTACAAACAACCCACTATTGATGCCTTTCCCTCATACATAGAATATCTCTATAATTGAATGGATAACCTATGACTAAAAGTGGAAAACATTGTGGAAAGGAAAAATTGCTCGTTTTGATATGGAAAATCTTTTAAATAGAAAATATAAGTATTGAATAGAGTTAAAAACATTGTGGCAAATGGAGAAAATGAGTAATTTCTCCTTTTGCCACAGTGTTTTCAAAAGACGTCTGCTACGAACGTGTCAAAATATGTCCTACAAGTGGGAAAGTGTTAATTAATAATGACAGATAAATAGATAACTTCCCAAAATCTATAGAAAACATCATGAAAAAAAACATGTATATCTACCTATTTACAAATGCAGTGGTCTAAACAAGGTATTCAATTATTTGCGATCAATACCTTTCATAAAACCCATAAAACCTTAAAAATGGGCAACTATAAATAGGAATCCTATTCCGAGAAAAAAATTGCACAAGAACCCAAATTCATTGATATATTAACTCTCCAAATATAGATATATAAATAATTTTAGTGCACCGTTATTCCAAACTTACGGTATACACCACAAAAGTGTCACAAATAAAGTTATTTCCAAATGTATCAACAATAAACAAGGCTGCTATTCTAACCTGAAGCCAATCAGGAATAATTTCTATGTATCAACAAGTAAAGCTCAGTGTTAGCTTAAATATACAAACACAATGTCCACAGAAATGATTTCAATGAATCAAATGGCTGCTCTCCATCTCGGTTATCATCATGAGAAAATATCAGTTCCCTGATATCGGACTACATATCTAATGCCTTTAATGGACCAGGAGATATATGAAACCATTGATTGGAAAAAAGGCTAGTACTTTTTACCGCATCTGCAGCAGGCGACTTTTGAAAACCATGTGACAAAGAGAAATTTCACCTTTTGCGCCATGTTGTCAACTTTTTTCAGTAATTATATATATATACATTCATTTAAAGAGCTTTTCAATGTTTTTGCATGATTATTTTAATAGTCGTTTACTCCAGATTTGTTGTATGTGAGAAAGGGTTAAGGTGATTATAGAAAAAGAAATCAATATTCACAAAAAATATTTCTAATGTTCCGCTCCCAGGTTGAGGGATTCTGTCAGAAGCCAGAAATAAACTAGAACTATCACTGAAGATGATAAATACCCCCTAAACAGCACCTTGACCTACACCATAACTTAATAAGTAAAAGGGCCAATACTCTGTAAAATAACATGCAATTGTAACCCCTTTAGGATATGCACATATCCTCTTGGTATAGAAGCTTCATGTAAACTTTTATTGAATTCCTACCAGTGGTTTGTAAGAAATAGGCCGGACAAAATATGGCTTCTGACCGACCGACCGACAGACAGACAGCCAAACACAGTGACTCTTATATACCCCCTCTTTTTTGAAGGCGGTATAATAATTTGTCATTTAACCCTTTCCAAGACAATATCTGACCCAGATGACATGCAAAAACAATGAGGGGAAAAATATTATTTTAAGCTTTTAATATACAAAACAAAGACATTTTCACAGAAATGATTTCCAATGTGCACCCATCTGTCATCCCAGTAAGAGAGATCATCTGTCACAAGCCCAAGGTAGATATTTGTCATTAAACCCTTTCCCAGACAGCATATGAAAACATCGAAATATTCTCAGAAAATATTTCCAATGCGCGACCATCTGTCATTGGAGTTGAGAGATCTGTCAGAAGTCAGAGAAAAACAGTTTGTCATTCGATCCTTTCTTGGACAACATTTGATGCAGATAACATGATTATGAAAACATTGTGTGAAAAAGGTTATTGTTAGACTTAAATATACAAACAAAGAAATATTCAGAAAAAAGAAAAACAGTTTGTCATTTGATCCTTTCTTGGACAACATTTGATGCAGATAACATAATTATGAAAACATTGTGTGAAAAAGTTATTTTGGATTTAAATTTACAAACAAAGAATTTTCACAGACATTTTTTCCAATATGCACCCAATAATCTGTCATCCTGGTTGAGAGATTTGTCACAAGAGAGAGATAAATGATTTGTCATTCAACCCTTTCTCGGACAACATTTGATGCAGACAACATATGAAAACATTGTGTGAAAAAGGTAAATTTACAAACAAAGAAATATTCACAGAAATGATTTCCAATATGCGCCATATTTTTTTCAACGAATTGAAATAAATTGAACAATCTTGGTAGAGGGTCATCAACGGATTAAAATAATTTGAACAATCTTGGTAGAGGGTCATCAACGGATTGAAATAATTTGAACAATCTTGGTAGAGGGTCATCAACACATTGAAATAATTTAAACAATCTTGGTAGAGGGTCATTAATGGATTGAAATAATTTGAACAATCTTGGTAGAGGGTCATTAATGGATTGCAATAATTTGAACAATCTTGGTAGAGGGTCATCAACGGATTGAAATAATTTGAACAATCTTGGTAGAGGGTCATCAACGGATTGAAATAATTTGAACAATCTTGGTAGAGGGTCATCAATGGATTGAAATAATTTGAACAATCTTGGTAGAGGGTCATCAATGGATTGAAATAATTTGAACAATCTTGGTAGATTGGTCACCAAATGAACATTTATCCCAATTTATTTTCAAATCGCACATGAGCTTTTGGACACGAAGATTTTTTAAGTTTTATAGACATATAAAGAAAAGAAGTTCCCAGGTGTGCTAACAAACAAACAAACATTCACATACATGATTTCCAATAGGAGTATTCCTGTCAGTTATTCACCATAGGGGATATATCCGTTACCACAGAAACAGAAATAACATTTCTTTTTCTGTGATACAGGTAATGCTTTACACCTTTCAAGAAGACTGATATAATGTAAACATTGTGGGAAAAATGTTATTCTTAGCATTCTTTGTTAGACACACAAGTAATCATAGTAGGACAAGAAAAAAGTGCTTTAAAGTTTCCCACATATAGAAACCTTCTGACACCTTTCCAGCAGATAATGAGCAATTTCTCCTTTGGCCACATTGTTTTCAACTTTATTTAGTAATCTTAAACTTTCATTCATAGGTATTTTCTGTGTTTTTGCCAATATATTTTCAAAATCCTCTACGGAAGTTTTGTTGTATGTGGGAAAGGGTCAACACCATAAATTTCTCCCTTCTCCAGTCTTACTACTATAAAACTAAGATTAAATAGTTTGCTTAATAGAAATCATTATCTTGATAGTACCTAGAATTGGCTATTTATGAACTCTGCCAAGTGTAAAGCTGTAAAACATCCTAAAAAATCCGACCTGACCAAGGCTCAAACCTTGGACCTATTGGTCTGAAGACGAGTGCTCTACATTGTCGCTAGCTTCATAGCAAGGGTGTTTAAGTGTCCCCTTAAACATAATTATACCTTGGTTACATATACCCCCAAGTTTGAAATGTGTCCTCAAATTTTCGGGATCTGAAAATGCTGTGAAAAGTTCTCAAGGCTTTTCCCATGTAGTACCTTATTGGGGGCCATTGTAACAGCCCTTAACCCTTTCCCTCATATAGACGCTTTCTGACGCCTCTGCAGCAGACAGCTTTTTGAAAACATAGTGACAAAAGAAGAAATTGCTCAAAACGAGCAATTTCTCCTTTTGACACAATGTTTTCCACTTTTGTCAAGGTTATCCATTCTTTATCTTTGAACTAAATATCTTCAATGTCGTCTGCTGCAAAATTTGTTTAAGAGGGAAAGGGTTAAAGATCATACCTGACCAGGGCTCAAACCTTGGAACTTTTTGATCTGAAGGCAAATGTTCTAAAACATCGATACAAAAGCTAGCTCTATTACTAGCAAAGCCTTACATGTACACCTCGGCTGCACAATTAAATCCATTTGTAAGAATAGGGTCTTGTGACTAGTCACAATTTATTTATTTATTTATTGGGTTTTGAGCCGCTTTCAACATTATTTCAGTTATATCACGGCGACAGTTTCACTTATTCATGATCCTGGGTAAACAAACCAGTACTAGGCTAGAAAATGTGCCTTGCCCAAGGGCACTCCACCATGACCGTAGTGCTGCAACTTGGGGATCGAACCAGAGGACACCCCGGTTTCTAACTACTCGACCACCAGCGGATTCCTGACTAGTCACAAGAGGGATTCACTAGTCACAAGAGGGATTCACGTAAATTGTGTACAGACGGACAGATGATGTCTTATGAGGGAACGGTTAATATGTCCTTAAGAGACCTTTAAAATCCCATATTGTAGGTACTCAAAAGAATCAGCTCCACTACATAAATATTATATACACATCTGATTGTTACAGTTACCTTGATTTGATTCAGCAGCAGAAGAAAGGTTATCCCTTTCCCACATACAACAAATCTGCAGTAGACGACTTTGAAACCGTATAGGCAAAATATGGAAAATCTCTTTAACCCTTTCCCTCATACGACCAATTCTGCAGCAGACGACTTTGAACGTATTTTGTCAAAACATAGAAAATCCATAATTGAATGGATATAACCTATGACAAAAAGTGGAAAACATTGTGTCAAAAGGAGAAATTGCACGTTTTGTGCAATTTCTTCATTTGTCACTATGTTTTCAAAAAGCTGTCTGCTGCAGAGGCGTCAGAAAGCGTCTATATGAGGGAAAGGGTTAACTGCAGGTATGATTGCTGAAAAAAGTTGAAAATATTGTGGCAAATGGAGAAATTGCTTGTTTTGAGCAATTCTCCTTTTGTTACAATGTTTTCAATGAATAGTCGTCTGCTGCAGAGGCGTCAGAAAGCATCTGTATGTAGAAAGGGTTATGGCAACAATGTTCAGTGGAGCACATACGGACGGACGAACATGCATATCGTTTCAATATGGTGAATATTTGTGGCTTGTTATTTCAAAATCCTTCAAGCAGTTCAAAGGTTTTGAAGTGGGTATGGTTTGTGACAGACAGACAGACAGACACCCAGCCCACACAATAACAATACATCTCCATTTAATAGGCGGGACATAAATAATATTACGAAAGTTGCATTTTTTATCTCAAAATCAATAAGCATTAACCCTTTCTCACATATCATGCAGACACATTTTGACGCAATAGCAGCAGACGACTTTTAAAAACATTGCAGCCAATGAACAATTTCTCCTTTGTCCACAATGTATTCAACTTTATTTAACAATTTATTCATCGATCTTTAATGAAGATTGTTCAGGTTTTTAAAATTGTCACTAAGTTTTCAAAGTCGGTCTGCTGCAGATTTGTTGTATGTGGGAAAGGGCTAAAAAATGTGTTACCCCTATGGGACAATCCCGTGATTAATCCTTTCCCATACATGGACCACATTTTGACGCATCTGCAGAGATGACTTTTGAAACAGTGTTTCAAAAGAAGACATATTGCTCATAATGACCAATTAACCTTTTGTCACACTGTTTTCAACTCTGTTCTATAAGTAAACTTTTTCCATAATTTTGTCCAAAATTTTGTAGAGTTGTTTTCAAAGTTGTCTGCTGCAGTTTTGTTGTATGTGGGAAAGGGTTTAATTATACACAAGGGTATTATATGTATGGTTACTATTGAAGAGAATACTGATTTTATGGATGTCCAAGGTCAACCTAGTTTAACCCTTTCCCTCATATGACAATTCTGCAGCAGACGACTTTGAACATATTTTGTCAAAACATAGAAAATCTCCATAATTGAATGTATAACCTATGACAAAAAGTGGAAAACATTGTGGCAAAAGGAGAAATTGCACGTTTTGTGCAATTTCTTCTTTTGTCACTATGTTTTCAAAAAGCAGTCTGCTGCAGAGGCGTCGGAAAGCGTCTATATGAGGGAAAGGGTTAATCGCTTTCATAATGTAACCTTTTCCTCTCGTGTTGGTCTTTGACAGATTTGTCAGTATGTCATTGAATTTATCATTTCAAAGTCATCTGTTGCAGAGTTATTGTATGTCATAGCATATGTTTTCAATGTCATCTGCTGCAGAGTTATTGTATGTCATAGCCTATAAGTTTTCAAAGTCATCTGCTGCAGATTTGTCTTTTATTTGCCTAAATGTGTTTAAAGTCGTCTGCTGGAGATTTGTCATATGTTTAATTGCCTTAATGTGTTTAAAGTCATCTGCTGCAGATGTATCATATGTTTGCCTTTATGTGTTTAAAGTCATCTGCTGCAGATTTATCATATGTTTGCCTTTATGTGTTTAAAGTCATCTGCTGCAGATTTATCATATGTTTGCCTTTATGTGTTTAAAGTCATCTGATGAAGATTTATCATATGTTTGCCTAAATGTGTTTAAAGTCATCTGCTGCAGATTTATCATATGTTTGCCTTCATGTGTTTAAAGTCATCTGCTGCAGATTTATCTTGTATTTGCCTAAATGTGTTTAAAGTCATCTGCTGCAGATTTATCATATGTTTGCCTTTATGTGTTTAAAGTCATCCGCTGCAGATTTATCATATGTTTGCCTTTATGTGTTTAAAGTCATCTGATGAAGATTTATCATATGTTTGCCCTAAATGTGTTTAAAGTCATCTGCTGCAGATTTATCATATGTTTGCGTTTATGTGTTTAAAGTCATCTGCTGGAGATTTATCATATGTTTGCCTAAATGTGTTTAAAGTCATCTGCTGCAGATTTATCATATGTTTGCCTTTATGTGTTTAAAGTCATCTGCTGCAGATTTATCATATGTTTGCCTTTATGTGTTTAAAGTCATCTGCTGGAGATTTATCATATGTTTTGCCTAAATGTGTTTAAAGTCATCTGCTGCAGATTTATCATATGTTTGCCTTTATGTGTTTAAAGTCATCTGCTGGAGATTTATCATATGTTTGCCTAAATGTGTTTAAAGTCATCTGCTGCAGATTTATCATATGTTTGCCTTTATGTGTTTAAAGTCATCTGCTGCAGATTTATCTTTTATTTGCCTAAATGTGTTTAAAGTCATCTGCTGGAGATTTGTCTTTTATATTTGCCTAAATGTTATCAAAGTTGTCTACTGGAGAGTTATCATATGTTTGCCTAAATGTTTTCAAAGTCATCTGCTGCAGATTTGTCATATGTCATTGAATACATGTTTTCAAAGTCATCTGCTGCAATTTTGTCATAATGTTTGCCTAAATGTTTTCAAAGACATCTGCTGCAGATTGTTGTATATCATAGCCTATATGTTTTCAAAATCATCTGCTGCAGAATTGTCATATATTTGTCTAAATGTAATCGAAGTCATCTGCTGCAGATTATTGTATGTCATAGCCTATAAGTTTTCAAAGTTATCCGCTGCAGATTTATTGCATGCCATAGCCTATATATTTTCAAAGCCATTTGCTACAGATTTATCATATTTGCCTTTATGTGTTCAAAGTCATCTGATGCAGATTTATTGTAGGTCATCGCCTATATGTTTTCAAAGTCATATATCATTGAATACATGGTTTCAAAGTCATCTGCTGCAGAGTTATTGTATGTCATAGTCTATAATTATGGTTTCAAAGTCATCTGCTGCAGATTTGTCTTTTATTTGCCTAAATGTTTTCAAAGTTGTCTGCTGCAGATTTGTCTTTTATTTGCCTAAATGTTTTCAAAGTTGTCTGCTGCAGCTTTGTCATATTTTTCAACGGTGTCTGCTGTAGATTTGTTGTATGAGGGAAAGGGTGAAAGGTGTGCAGGGGTAATATCAGAGCGAATTGTCAGCTGTAATAAATCAGATTTGATTCTTTCTCATTTCAATATAATGGAAAACAATGTAACTTGGACTACCCCCTCTACAACATTATTGCTGTTTCTCCCCTGATTTGTCTGAAACTGTTTCTAGTAACACTTTCCCTCATATAAACGCTTTCTGATGCCTCTGCAGCAGACAGCTTTTTGAAAACATAGTGACAAAAGAAGAAATTGCACAAAACGTGCAATTTCTCCTTTTGTCACAATGTTTTCAACCTTTTTTCAGTAAGTGTACCTTCATTCATTGAGATTTCCCATAATTTTGCCAATCCGTTTTCAAAGCCGTCTGCTGCAGATTTATTGTACGTGGGAAGGAGTTAACACTTTTCCAACATACAACAAAACTGAAGCAGATGCGACTTTGAAAACATAGTTGCAAAATATGAAATCTGTAAATGAAAGTGTAATGATTGAATAAAGTTAACAACAGTGTTGCAAAAGGAAAAATTGCTCATTATAAGCAATATTTCCTTTTGTTACAATGTTTACAAATAACTTCTCCAGCATCGTCTTTATGTGGGAAAGGGGGGGGGGGGGGGGGGGGGGGGGGGGGGGATTAAGCATTGCATCCATTAATACAAATTGTTTAGGATAATGGAGAAAATCTATAATGTATTCTTACAAAATATGACATTTAAACCCTTTCCATCATACGATAATTCTGCAGCAGACGACTTTGAACATTTTTTGTGAAAACATAGAAAATCTCTAAAATTGAAAGGACCAAAAGTGGAAAAACATTGTGGCAAAGGGAGAAATTGCTCAATCTTGAGCAATTTCTTCTTTTGTTACTATCTTTTCAAAAAGTCGTCTTCTGCAGAGGTGTCAGAAAGCGTCTATATGAGGGAAAAGAGTTAAATTTGTTAGTAGGGTCATCTGCTTTGTTAACATTAGTCCTATAGAAAAAATGAAATGGAAAACTGTTAACCCTTTTCCCCAATACAATGGGATCTGCAGCAGACGATTTTGGAAACATCTTGGCAAAAACAGAGAAAATCTCAATAAATGAAGGAATGATTACTGAAGAAAAAAACCAAAACATTGTGGCAAAATGATTTTTTGAAAACATTGTGACAAAAGGAGAAATTGCTCAAGACGAGCAATTTCTCCATTAGTCACAATTAATGTTTTCAAAAATCATATGATGCAGAGGCATCAGAAAGCGACTATAGGTGGGAAAGGGTTAAACGAAATTTGAATGAGTTAAAAAAAAAACCTTTCCAAAATGGAGAACCATTTTCATGCATCTACAGCAGAAGACTTCTGAAAATATTGTGGCTAAAAGAGAAATTGCTCATAATGCTTTAAAATTTCATGTGAAGAAAATGTAACTATATTTGTCCTCGCTGTTACAAACTGGTCTGCCACCAATTTGTTTTAATATAGAAGCATTTTAAGGTATGTGCAGCAGCTGGCAAATCCTTATAAATGAAATTACAGCAGTTATGCATAACACTTACATTATAATAGTTGAAAAAACAGTTATCAACTGAGGGGCATATTGGAACATCAGGGGTGGGAGTCAAGTGAAAATGCGACTAACAAGAAAAAGTTGATGCAATGCATCAATGTTGCTGGAAAACCATACTGCAGTTATGCATAACACTTACATTATAGTAGTTGAAAAAACAGTTATCAACTGAGGGGGCATATTGGAACATCAGGGGTGGGGGTCAAGTGAAAATGTATCAAACTTGCATTTTTTTGTCAACGAAGTGAATGTCCTTCATTGAAATATAATTGAAGACTTTCATTGTTTATGATCAATCTCCATTATAACCATTTGACCATTATTATAACACACAGCCAACTAATTATTGATCACAAACAGTAAGGGAAATGATTAATCTTGCCAATCATTAGTCTTATATGTGTATACAGTGTTTTCATTAAGGAATAATTATAAGATTTGTGTTTTCAAGATGTTTGTCAGATTATTTGAATTTTATTATTTATCAATAAAACCACAAAACAGACAATTTAGGAGTTGCATGCAATAGCACGTCATTTTACCTTTCCCCTATTAATCTACTTTTAAAACAATGAGAAAAGGGTTAAATCGTGGAAGACCCGAGTTTTCCTCTTTTCACAAAATGATATTAAAATTAAGCTTGGCATCCTAATTATATCATAAACAAACAAATGTTAAAATGTAGTCCAATATTTATAAATTAGACCTACCTCGAAATATAATATCAGCTAAACAGTTAAATTTCATTGAGATTGTTGTATAATTTCAAACATAATTTCGAACATAAACTGAACCCTACAACATGTTAATTTATTGTAATTCTTTCCTTTCTTTTTTATAATGGAAATAACAAACTACTCATCTTTTAAAATTATATTATGATGAGCGCCCTTGTGTCAATGATGCATAACAATATGCAGATCGCAAGCAAAATGCCTGTAGGGAATCTAATGACACATTTTAAAATTGTCAAGGACGAAATAATTTTGTTTGAAAGACTCGATTCGTAAACACATTCTTCTTCGAAGCGTTGTAGTTCTTTACACTCTTTTTATAGGCAGAGAGTGTTCATTCAAAGTATTGCTTGGGAAGATTGTTGTGTGGAGTACTGGTGTGAGAAAACCAGGAAATGCATGAGTAGGTGAACTGGCCGCCGTGATATAACTGAGAAATTGTTAAAAATGGCGTTAAACCCCAATTAATCAATCAATCATTCAAAGTAATTTTTCTATTAAAATCAATTTTATCTCAGTTTGTTCTTTTCTTCATTTGTTTCGACCAAATAAACATTTTAAATCACCTATAATTAACTATTTGTAAGCGAGTGTAAAGAACGGCTCTCTGCAAAGGATATTGATCTACGCAGTAGGTATCGCTAGTCACGTGATCAACAGTTTTAGCTTAGAAACAGTTCATATTTTAGATATACATGGATAAACATTATTAAATGCAATCTTCACAAATTAAGACATCTCTTTGAACATGAAAATAACATTCAGTAAGTTATAATTGCTATTAAAAGGAGAATTTGACGTGATTTTTATCTCAATATTGACACATAACAGGTGCGCGTATGTAAACAAATTAGACTGTGCGACGTAAAGGTTTGTAGTTGTCATGTTGTAATTACATGTAGTATATGAAAATACAGTACCTCAGTCTAGCTAATAGCAACTGTTTTGTCTTCGTAAATGAAACAAAAAAAACATAAATGGGAGTCAAAATAAAGAAACTGCACATACTTAAAACATCAGAATATTTATTTCATTTTAGATGTGTCATAACTTAGTGTTATTAAACAAACGCAATTGTAATATGTTCAAGACATTTAAATTTGTTTTTTTCGAATAATAACTCGTCCTCCCATGTCATTTCTGAAAACCTATTAAAAATATAAGTCGCAGGCTTCTGCCTGGCGACTAATAATCAGGTTATACAGTTGAAAACATTTTGTCAAAAGAAGGAATTGCTTATTATGAGTAATTAGAATGGAAAACATTGTTGCATTTGCAACAATGTTTTCAAAAGTTGACTTCTGCAGATGGGTCAAAATTCATCTGCATTGGAAAAGGGATAAAAACATATTGGAAAAAATGTAAAAAAAATCTCCATAAATTAGAGATAGTTTATAGAACATTGTGGCAAAAGGAGAAATTGCTCTTTATGAACTAATTCTCCTTTTGTCACAATGTTTTCAGAAGTCTTCTGCAGCAGCTGTCAGAAAGTGTCTGTATGTGGATAAGGGTTATTGTGTGCTCAATTAACCCTTTTCCACATACAGACGCTTTCTGGCGTCTTTGTAGCAGACGACTTTTGAAAATATTGTAGCTAAAAGGCGAAATTGCTCATATCCACAATTTTTTCAACTTAAGTCAATGATTATCCTTTCATGCATACAAATTTTTCAATTTTTTGACAAAATGTTTACAAAGTCGTTTGCTGCATATTTGTTGTATGTGGGAAAGGGTTAAGCATATAATATAGAATGAGGGAGTGAAACCAGTGGGACACTGTTCTAATTATTTTTTTCTTAAAGTTACATTTAAGATCTAGCCGAGCCCCTGCAGCTCAGTCAGTAGCGACGCGGGCTGTCAATCCAGGGGTTGCGAGTTAAAATCCCGGCTCGGCCAACTTTCTTTCCGACGATTGACAAAAGTCAATGTGACATGCGTCATTCGTCTTCCACCAATGGGCTAAGTCTATGTGGAAAAGCAGCCAGTTGCTTGGGAAGATTGTTGTGTGGAGTACTGGTGTGAGAAAACCAGGAAATGCATGAGTAGGTGAACTGGCCACCGTGATATAACTGAGAAATTGTTAAAAACGGCGTTAAACCCCAATCAATCAATACATTTAAGATCTAAGTTTAGATGGCCCATAATTATGCAAAGACTTCTACTATTCTTCACTGTTGACAAGTACCACTTGACCCATTTTTGCTAAACCTTTCCTCACATGTTGACACATTTTAACATGTGTCTGCAATACCACTTTTGAAAACATTGTTGCAAAAGGAGATATTTCCCATTATGGCAAAAAGAGTAAAAATGCATCTTAACCCTTTCCTTCATATAATAAATCTACAGCAGACATCTTTAAAAACATGTAAGTAAAAAAAGTGAAATATCTATAAATGAATAAATAATAACTGGAAAATATTGAAAACATTGTGGAAAAAGTATAGAAATTGCTCTTTTTAAGCAATTTCTCCTTTTGCCTCAATGTTTTCAAAAGTCGTCTGCTGCAGATGCGTCAAAGCGTCTACAAGTGGGAAAGAGTGAAGGCATGCTGATTTAGACATAGAAAAATAAAGGCTCATTTTAATGATGTGTCGGCAACACCCCTGTCCTAATGGCCCGTTCAAACATAAGCCCCGCTTCTACTACGATCTAAAATGGATTCAAATCGTGACCAGTCATGGAGCAGTCGTGGAAAATCGGGAGGTGATCTTCATAAACGTGGTTGGGTCCTTGTGAAATCGCGTAGGTCGGGAAGTTTCACGACCTCACCACACTTAGCAGGATTGTGAGAAAAGAGTCGCAGTAAAAGCGGTGTATGAACGTAATAAAAACGGCGTCATCATAGAAACATCGAGGTATCATCGTGATGAGATCTGCATGGCCATAATGGCACCTTAGTACAATCAGCATCAAATTTGAGTGATTTAAAAAATTTGAAACTATTCAATTTATTTATGCATCATATTAAATCATACCATGATTATGATCGTGTCAAGATCATAGTATTTTCGGCATGAGTGAAGATGTAATGGGATGTAAGCATAATAGAAACGTATATAGTCATCTAGAAATCGTAGTACAAGCCTCAAACAGGCATTCCGCGAAGGTATTCACCAACTTTCAAGTTTTTGATGCCGATCTCGTCCCGATTTGGTACATTTTTTAGGTCAGAGCAGATCGGCATCATCGTAGTAAGATCGTAGCTATGTGTGAACGGGCTATAATTGCCTGTAATGAACAATAAAGTTCTCCTTTTGTCACAATGTTTTCAAAAGTCATCTGCTGCAGAGGCGTCAGAAAGCGTCAGGGTTAAAATGTGTTCAAACAATTATTATTTCTTCTATACAGATTTTCATCATTTGTCTTTCTAGGTTTCAGCTGCAGAAGGTGTTGCATGTGGCAAATTGATTGATTGATTGATTGATTTGGGTTTAATGCCATTTTCAAAAAAAATTCAGTCATTTTATGAGAGCCAGTTCAAACTATCCATGTGTTTGTGTGCTTTCTCACACCAGTCTATCCAAGTAACTGGCTGCATTACAACATAGACAATGTTAGCCCATGCATTGGTGAAAGACGAATGTCGCTTTCAAACATCAGAAAGAAAGTTGGCCCAGCTTCAGGGTTCAAACTCACATTTAACCCCTGGATTGACAGCCCACATTCCTGCTGACAGATGTTGGAAAGGGATGACATGCCTCACATAAATTTGAAGCAAAAGCCAAATAATAATGGATCACATCACTTTAATCCTTTCCCTCATACGACAATTCTGCAGCAGACGTCTTTGAACATATTTTGTCAAAAAATAGAAAATCTCTATAATCAAATGGATAACCTATGACTAAAAGTGGAAAACATTGTGTCAAAAGGAGAAATTGCTCGTTTTGAGCAATTTCTTCTTTTGTCACTATGTTTTTAAAAAGCCTTCTGCTGCAGAGGCTTCAGAAAGCGTCTCTATGAGGGAAAGGGTTAATATCTCCTTAACTTGACAACCGAATAGAAAAAATAATTCGATATAATGTTGCAATTGTGCCTTTTAGTACATCGGAAGTTATTCAAACATAGTTTTTACATGCGTGACGTAATGATACAAGTGCTTCATCCTTATTAGATCATTAAACCCCTTGTTTACCCTTTTCTACTTGTTTTCTACTTGCAGATGCATGTAGACACAATCAGATGACACTTGAATATGTTGCGGCAAAAGAAGAAATTGCTAAAATGAAACAATTACTTCTATTGGAAAAGTGTTATCAACTCGATTAAATTTCTATTTTATTCCATTCAGATAAATAACAACTAATTGACATCATATGATTTTGAAGAAAACTTATAAAGCATATTTATCAAATTGTTGTATGTGGGAACGGGTTAACCCTTTCCCTCATATAGACGCTTTCTGACGCCTCTGCAGCAGATGGCTTTTTGAAAACATAGTGACAAAAGGAGAAATTGCACAAAACGTGCAATTTCTCCTTTTGACACAATGTTTTCCACTTTTTGTCATAGGTTATCCATTCAATTATGGAGATTTTCTATGTTGTTGACAAAATATGTTCAAAGTCGTCTGCTGCAGAATTGTCGTATGAGGGAAAGGGTAAACACTTCAAATCTTCAACAATCTCTTCAGACCTAACATCATAAAGTTAAATCATACATCTAACTTATCAGCAATAAAAACGTCTTCTTCCATCATAATGCTTCAAATGTAATATTTACATAAAAAGTTTGCTTTTTAATCTTTGCATGTTACTTAGGTACGTACTATCTACAAATCTGTCTTGTGAACAGGAGACTGGGGTTTGAGTTTCATTTGAGTAAGTAACCAAAGTTTTTAAAATGGTGGCGGCCAGGCATAACCTGCTAATGGCAGTTAGGGTTTTGGTATAAGCAAATTACAACTGAACTGCTCCGGACAACTGTTCTGTCTGACATTTGAATAAAGTCAATACGAAAAGCGTCATTAACCCTTTCCCTCATATAGACGCTTTCTGACGCCTCTGCAGTAGACGGCTTTTTGAAAACATAGCAACAAAAGAAGAAATTGCTCAAAACGAGCAATTTCTCCTTTTGACACAATGTTTTCCACTTTTAGTCATAGGTTATCCATTCAATTATAGAGATTTTCTATTTTTTGACAAAATATGTTCAAAGTCGTCTGCTGCAGAATTGTCATATGAGGGAAAGAGTTAATCTTCCAACAATGAGCTAACAGTCTATGTGGAAATGCTGAGCCAATTGCTTGGAAATACCTTTGTGTGATTAGTACTGGCTGGAGAAAGCCAGGAAACACAAGGGTAGGTGAAATGGCTGCGTGATATGACTGAATAATTGTTGAAAATGGCGTTTTTACTCCGATCATTTAATAAACTGATTTTTACCTAAAACACTATGAAATTACTATATATTATTTCATGGCCATGGTCCTTGGGTGCTTTTCATCATGACCTCTTTTCCAACATACATCAACACTACCAGGGACGACTTTGAATACATCTTGGCAAAAATATGGGGAACCTCTGTAAATGTAAGTATAATCAAAGTACTGAAGTACTGGTAACGAATTATTTTGAACATTTGTAAAATCTAATTTATGAATGCAATTGATCATGCTATTGCACAATTTACCGTATATACTCGGTTATAAGTCGCACTTTTTTACCTTCAAAATCGAAAGTGAAGTGGGGGGAGCGACTTATAAGAGGGTCAAGCAAAAATTCAGAAAAAATTACCCTCCAATTCACCGATCGTCAAAAACTGTGCAGGCCGGTCATTGATAAAAAGGGCGACTTAAATGATGATTTAACAGAATAAATCAAGTTTGATTGAAAGAAACATATCTTATAGAATTGATTTGTTTATAAAAACAAACACTAGAAAAAATATATAACTTATGAATGTACATATAAAAAGTCATTTGTTCCAAGTTATTGTTTCGATTTCAGCTCGATTGGAAGCCATTTTGAATTTTGTGAAAATATAAATTGCGGAGCTTAAGTCCAGATGCGTAAATATACAGACCATAATACTGTTACTAGGTCGTATGTCACTTTATATGTGATTGAAAAAATAATGTAATAAACTTTAATTTATATTTCAGGATAAAGTGTTGTTTTTATTTTAAACAAAAAGTCATTGAATTGTAACCCTTATTAACCCTTATTACCATATATTGAGGCTTCCCATCCGAATTTTGAAATGTTAATGCTAACTCAAAATTGCTTGCAATAAGCAATTTCTCCTTTATCCACGATGTTTCTTGCCTTGATGTTTTCAACGTAGCCTTGTACATAATTGTTGCATGCGGGAAAGTGATAATTTGTCATTGTGTAGACACGTACACACGTAGCTGTCAAACTATCTTAATTAGAAAGTCCATGTTTGCAGAAGGTGATAAAAAGAAGCCATAATAATGGCCACGACAAGACCCATTTCACCGTGATTTTGGCCTGCATGGGTGATGGTACCAAATTAAACCATTAGAAAGCAAAAAACAAACACAGATCCAATTAAAGAGATAAAAAGGTCGGACCAAAATTGTCATAATTAATCCACAAACAATCCCAAGACTACACACGGGGTGATTTAACACGGTCAATAATTGACGTTAAAGTGTATTAAGTAAAAACTGATAAACATGCAATTATCGGCTTTTACCACTGTGATACATCTGCAGTATTTGAGAGTCGTAACAAAGACAATAACTGTAGCTAAAGTGTATTAAATACAAACTGCTAACAATGCAATTATCGGCTTTTACCCACTCTAATACGTACACGTCTGCAGAATTTGACCTCGGGTAATTTTACATGTAACACCTTTAGCTTGATGATAATTTAAACCTGTGTGGTTTACACGCGACAGTTGTGTTAGAATTATTTGACTGTTAGAATTGAGGTCGCTGAACCGTGGATTTTTATTAAAAAGGTTGAACAAACTCCATAAACGAAAGCTATATTATCAAACAAAGGGGAAATTAGCAATGTTTTCAAAAGTTTTCAGCTGCCTCAGAAACATCATGGGAAAAGGACGAATTTAATCTGAGTTAGCAGATTATCACTGTATGCGAATTAATTTCAGTTATGCAACGCCGATTTTTCCCTCCATCTACCGTTTCAGTTAACCCTTTCCCGCATACAACAAATCTGCAGCAAACGACGTTGGAAACAAATTGACAATATCGGGAATAAACTCCATAAATGAGAGCTATATTACCATAGATAAAACAAAGGGTTAATCAAGACGAGTGTGTTTTCACATAACCTGGGGCCTTTTGTGACCGGACAAAACCGGTTTATGTATTCCCCAGTAAATCTCTTTAGATAAAACAAATTAAAACTAGTTGGACATCATTGTATGTTCAAATAATGTAAACAAAAAGCTGATGCTCGATCTTGATGACTTAAGGTTATATATCTCGCTTCTTATTATAGTAAAATCTATTTAGACTATAAATCAATGCTTACATAAAACTAATTGGACATTATATGAATGTTTTAAACAAAAAATCTGATGCTCGATCATGATGACTTGGGTTATATCTCGCTGCTTGTCATAGGGTTTTGACGTGAAAAAAATCAAAAATCTAACTGCGACTTATAAGAGGGTCAATCATCAAACCCTAGACTTTAGGCCTCGAAGTAGGGGGTGCGACTTATAGACGAGGGCGACTTATAACTGAGTATATACGGTAGTCTATTTTATTATTATTAATATTTTTGTCCAGAGATTTTTTTTTAATCAGTTGACAGTTTTAGTAAATGTAGCATTTCAACGGCGATGCGAGCGTTTAACATGCACACTAACTCTTTCACTGAGCTCTGCGTAAAGTCTGTCAAAACACCCATGGCATATTTGTGAGATTTACATTGTTAGTTCGATTTGTTTTCGTCACCAGGGGCGGATCCAGGATTTCGGCTTATATTATAACTATGTTTTATGTGAGTGAATTAATTATTATAAATCTATAATGTTTAACAAATCGCATAAAATAAGAATTAAAAAAAAAAAAAAAAGAACAGTTCCTATTAGGACTCGAACTCGCATCCATAAGTAGTCCATGATTAGTAGTTCTACACGCTCTCCATTGCACCACGGTACTTTGATACAACCTTGAGCGTTACTTTCGTATATATATTAAGCTAACTGAATGCGCGCGTATGTAAACCATGATATATAATTAGAAAGCCTCTTTGATCATCGTTATCATGTTGGAAAAAGGAGAAACAACGGCGATGCGAGCGTTTAAAATGCACACTGACTATTTCACTGAGCTCTGCGTAGTGGCATATTTGTGAGATTAACATTGTTCTATACAGCGTGGGGTCGACTTCTAGTGAATGGGCATACGACTAAAATTCATACTCGTGGCTTATACGTACCTGCCGACAAATGAAATATATATGCGCGTACTGTTAATTTGATATTTTCTAGAAAATTGATTATCTATGATGATTCGATAGTATAATTATGACTTCACTGTATTGAAATAACACGTAGAAGTCATTTTAATATCGAAAAAATACTAGGACTATTTAGGTGCAGCGAATGTGTATTCTAAGCGGAAGTGTAGTTTAACCGTGACTTCCGGAAAGAAAAACGATCGCGTTAACTGTATTATTTTTTGAGAAAAAATAATTCGTTAAAAATTGCATCGAGTTGAAAACATCATGAGTAATTTCTGCTTTAGTCACGATGTTTTCAATATGTGTCTGCTGCAGAGGTTTCAAAGGAATCTGTATGAGGGAAAGGGTTAAGAGCAACACGTTCAAATCCTGCACCTTTACCACTAAGTCTCACCAGATTCTGTTAACCCTTTCCCTCATATAGACGCTTTCTGAAGCCTATGCAGCAGACAACTTTTTTGAAAACATAGTGACAAAAGAAGAAATTGCTCAAAACGATCAATTTCTCCTTTTGCCATAATGTTTTCCACTTTTAGTCATAGGTTATCCATTCAATTATAGAGATTTTCTATTTTTTTGACAAAATATTTTCAAAGTCTTCTGCTGAAGAATTGTCGTATGAAAGGGTTAATTAATCAAACGAAACCTTAACTTTTCCCATAATATTGAAAGACTTTTGGTGTCTCTGTAGCAAAACATCTGAAAGACATTTTTTTTTTTTGCCTCATATTCTATTTTCCTGCTTAAAGTTTTCATCAGATTAACAATCGCCCACATACAACAAAACTTTGAAAACATTTGAGTAAAACATGGAAAATCTCTATCAGACGACATTTAAGACATCTAATAAAACATTATAGAAAATCTCTATTTTAACCCTTTCGAAACCTCATATAGATGCTTTCTGAGGCCTCTGCAGCAGACAGCTTTTTGGCACAATGTTTTCCACTTTTAGTCATAGGTTATCCATTCAATTACAGAGATTTTCTATTTTTTGACAAAATATGTTCAAAGTCGTCTGCTGCAGAATTGTCGTATGAGGGAAAGGGTTAAAAAAATAAATGTATAAATATTGGTAAGAGTTGAAAACATTGCTTGATTCAGTGTTTTCAAATTAAATTTGTCTGTTGCAAATCCTGGAACATGCAGGATTAATCTATTTAATATTCTTTTTTTTTAGCCTCCTCAAACAGCAAAAAATTCAGACTTCTATATTGATTAAAATGATTGTTTGGTGTTTTATGCCACTTTCAACAATTTTTCAGTTATATGACGGCATTTCCCTGGTAAGTTACCATTTATCCTGACATAAACCAGTCAGCCAGTTAATGCTAATTAACCCCACAAGCCTGAGCGCCAAGGAGGGCAGCCATTACTACCATTTTAAAGTCTCCGCACCACCGAGGCAATCTAGAATTCTATAACTGTCTATAATGATTGGTTTGTTTGTTTGTATGGTGTTTTATGATTGGTTTGTTTGTTTGTTTGTATGGTGTTTTATGATTGGTTTGTTTGTTTGTATGGTGTTTTATGATTGGTTTGTTTGTTTGTATGGTGTTTTATGATTGGTTTGTTTGTTTGTATGGTGTTTTGTGCCACTTTCAACTATATTTCATTATATAATATATCACAACCTATTCTGGGTAATTTGAAATAGGACAAACTACTAATAATGTGCAATTTCTCCTTTTGCCACAATGTTTTTAACTCTATATATTCAATCATCATACTTTCACTTAAACAAATTTTCCCTAGTTTTGCCAATATGTTTTTAAAGTAATTTTCGTCAAATCTGTTGTATGTCGGAAAAGATTCACTTTATAAATGTTCACAACTGGTAGATGCATGGTGCATGAGATTTGATAACTTTTAGAGTTTGTACCTTTGTTACAAAACCACCTCAGATATCACCTGAAATAGTTCTGGAAGGAAATAATTTACCCTTTCCCATGTATACAACAAATCTTGTAGCAGACAACTAAGACAAAAATGGGAAATTTCTATAAAAGTAAAAATAATTATTGAACAGATTTGGAAATAGTGTCGCAACTCAGGAGAAATTGATCAATATTACCTATTTCTTCTTTTACCACAGTGTTTTAAAAAGTCATCTGGCTTGCTGAGACTTAAACAAGAGGGCCATGATGGCCCTGGAATCGCTCACCTGATTTTTTTTTTCACTTTAGCTATATAAGCCCCGACCAATCAACATGGCTTAAAGGAATCTGATAGAGGGTCATCCAAGGAACATTTCTACAAAATTATTTGAAAATCGGCCTGACACTTTTGGAGGAGAAGATTTTTTAAGTTTTCACTATAGCCATATAACGCAAAAAAGCCCCGCCCCCCCCTGGCGGCCATGTTTTTCGACCAATCAACATGGCTTCAAGGAATCTGATAGAGAGTCACCCAAGGAACATTTCTACAAAATAAGTTCAAAATCTGCCAACCAATTTGGGAGGAGAAGAATTTTGAAGTTTTTTTCGTTTCGTTGCCATGGAAACCAGAATTCTGCATAGATCCCAATAATTTGAAGGAATTCTGGTGAGGTCATTGAGAGGATGCTTTCTGTGAAGTTTCATCCTAATTAACCCACTGGTTACTGAGGAGAAGATGTTGAAGATTTTTTAAGTTTTCACTATAACCATAAAAGGCAAAATAGCCCCGCCCCCTGGCGGCCATGTTTTTCGACGGAATCTGATAGAGGGTCACCCAAGGAACATTTCTACAAAATTATTTGAAAATCGACCTGACACTTTTGTAGGAGAAGATTTTTTAAGTTTGCACTATAGCCATATTGGCAAAATAGCCCCCCCCACCCTGGGGGCCATGTTTTTCGACCAATCATCATGGCTTGAAGGAATCTGATAGAGGGTCACCCAAGGATCATTTCTACAAAATAATTTGAAAATCGGCCTGACACTTTGGGAGGAGAAGATTTTTAAGAATTTTGAAGTTTTTTTCATTTCGTTGCCATGGAAACCAGAATTCTGCATGGATCCCAAAAATTTTAAGGAATTCTGGTGAGGACATTGCGAGGATGCTTTCTGTGAAGTTTCATCCCAGTTGACCCACCGGTTACAGAGGAGAAAATGTTGACGGACGCCGGACGCCGGACGCCGGACATAGGGCGATCACAATAACTCACCCTGAGCACTTCGTGCACAGGTGAGCTAATAACCCTTTCCCTCATATAGACGCTTTTTGACGCCTCTGCAGCAGCCGGCTTTTTGAAAACATAGTGACAAAAGAAGAAATTGCACAAAACGTGCAGTTTCTCCTTTTGCCACAATGTTTTCCACTTTTTGTCATAGGTTATCCATTCAGTTATGGTGATTTTCTATGTTTTGACAAAATACGTTCAAAGTCGTCTGCTGCAGAATTGCCGTATGAGGGAAAGGGTTAAACGACGGCTTTTTGAAAACATAGTGACAAAAGAAGAAATTGCACAAAACATGCAATTTCTCCTTTTGCCACAATGTTTTCCACTTTTTGTCATAGGTTATCCATTCAGTTATGGTGATTTTCTAGGTTTTGAAAAAATACGTTCAAAGTCGTCTGCTGCAGAATTGCCGTATGAGGGAAAGGGTTAAACGACGGCTTTTTGAAAACATAGTGACAAAAGAAGAAATTGCACAAAACGTGCAATTTCTCCTTTTGCCACAATGTTTTCCACTTTTTGTCATAGGTTATCCATTCAGTTATGGTGATTTTCTATGTTTTGACAAAATACGTTCAAAGTCGTCTGCTGCAGAATTGCCGTATGAGGGAAAGGGTTAAAGCAGACGGCTTTTTGAAAACATAGTGACAAAAGAAGAAATTGCACAAAACGTGCAATTTCTCCTTTTGCCACAATGTTTTCCACTTTTTGTCATAGGTTATCCATTCAGTTATGGTGATTTTCTATGTTTCGACAAAATACGTTCTAAGTCGACTGCTGCAGAATTGCCGTATGAGGGAAAGGGTTAAAGCAGACGGCTTTTTGAAAACATAGTGACAAAAGAATAAATTGCACAGAACGTGCAATTTCTCCTTTTGCCACAATGTTTTCCACTTTTTGTCATAGGTTATCCATTCAATTATGGTGATTTTCTATGTTTTGACAAAATACGTTCAAAGTCGTCTGCTGCAGAATTGCCGTATGAAGGAAAGGGTTAAACGACGGCTTTTTGAAAACATAGTGACAAAAGAAGAAATTGCACAAAACGTGCAATTTCTCCTTTTGCCACAATGTTTTCCACTTTTTGTCATATGTTATCCATTCAATTATGAAGATTTTCTATGTTTTGACAAAATACGTTCAAAGTCGACTGCTGCAGAATTGCCGTATGAGGGAAAGGGTTAAAGCAGACGGCTTTTTGAAAACATAGTGACAAAAGAAGAAATTGCACAGAACGTGCAATTTCTCTTTTTGCCACAATGTTTTCCACTTTTTGTCATGGGTTATCCATTCAATTATGGTGATTTTCTATGTTTTGACAAAATACGTTCAAAGTCGTCTGCTGCAGAATTGCCGTATGAGGGAAAGGGTTAAACGACGGCTTTTTGAAAACATAGTGACAAAAGAAGAAATTGCGCAAAACATGCAATTTCTCCTTTTGCCACAATGTTTTCCACTTTTTGTCATAGGTCATCCATTCAGTTATGGAGAATTTCTATGTTTTGACAAAGTCGTCTGCTGCAGAATTGCCGTATGAGGGAAAGGTTTAAAGCAGACGGCTTTTTGAAAACATAGTGACAAAAGAAGAAATTGCACAGAACGTGCAATTTCTCCTTTTGCCACTATGTTTTCCACTTTTAGTCATAGGTTATCCATGTGACAAAATACGTTCAAAGTCGTCTGCTGCAGAATTGCCGTATGAGGGAAAGGGGTAAGCGCCTTCATGTGGGGGTTAAATTTGTTCACAACTGGTAGATGGTGAGATTTGATAACTGTGAAAGAATTTCTACATTTTGTACTAATAACTACCTCAGATAACGACTGAAATAATTCTGGAAAGAATTCAAGATTTCCAGCATCTGCATAATTTCAAGCTTGTGCGGGAGATTGAAATTTAACGAGATTACGCAGAAAGCAAATTAAATCATTTTTCACTTTAGGAAGGCAGGTTTTTGTACATCCTTAACTCGTATCCATGAAATCAGGGACCGTTTTGATGAATTGGCATGGGACAATTTTGAAAACATTCACAGGAAAAGAAAGAAAGGGCTCAAATTGAGTTATATTTTCCCCTTTTTCAACTAAACGTTTTCAATTTTACATATTTTGTTATCATCAAAATTCCATACTATTGTAATAATTTAGGTGTTACAGGATTTTCGTAAGCTGTCTTTAAATTATGCCTTTCCCACATGCGGATGCATCTCAACACATCAGCAGCAAACAAATTTTGAAAACATTGTTGCAAAAGGAGAAATATCTCACAATTATATATATCCTTTCGCGAAAATGTTTTTAAAAAATGTCAATTGGTAAGATTTTCCCATATTTTCACCATATTTCTCAAATTGAAAGAATCTAATTGGCATATCAGGTATTATTTCTACCCTATTCCTGGCATAGACAACCTTTGTGATACCTCTGCCTACTTTGAAAAGATTATTGGAAAATACCCAATATTTTCAATTGTGTTTGAAGCCTAGCTGTTCTGACTTTTTCAGAAGTTAATTATTTCTGTCAATTTTTGAGACAGAAGACTCTCAAATGCAGCATATTAGGTAAGTTCAGGTTTCTGGAATAACGTAGAGAAAATCTTGTTAATCCTTTCTCACATTCAATAAATCTGTAGCAGATGACATTGAAATCACCGTTTTGTGCAATTTCTTCTTTTGTCACTATGTTTTCAAAAAGCCGTCTGCTACAGAGGCATCAGAAACCGTCTATATGAGGGAAGGGGTTAATCTTTATCAAGTTATGATTTGTTTGCTTGTTTGTATGGTGTTTTATGATTGGTTTGTTTGTTTGTATGGTGTTTTATGATTGGTTTGTTTGTTTGTATGGTGTTTTATAAGTTACAAATATTACAGTAATTCGATGGTTTCATGCAAAACAGTTGTAACTACATCTTGAACAAAGTGTATTTACAGTAGTTTTGCATGAAGCCCTCGTAATTGTCCTTTCATCCTGACAGCAGTGAGTCTGTCATAATGCTTGCTAATAAATTTAGAGCTCCAGGGAGGAAAATTCAATTACAGTGGAACCTTTGTATAAATACCACCCTTGGGAAGGCAATTATGTTTGTCTTTGTTCACAGGTGGTCTTTAATGACAGGGTCCTTTAAATGCTGAAAATGAGTTATTGGAAAACTAAAAGTATGGTTGCTATTAGACCGGAAATTGTTATTTCAAGGTGGTGTTAAGCACAGGTATAACTTCTTCCATTTTTGGTAGAGTTGCGCATGTGCAGACGATACCATTGTTACATGTTGAATTTGGAAGTCATGTGATGTAAATGCCCCAGAACACATACAAAAATAGAGCAAACAAATCAGACTGAATTAAGAATGCAAACATATGCAAAAGTAAAATAAGTAAAATTAATTCCACTTATTCTAGGTATCCAAATAAAATTACAAAGTCTCTTAATGTGTAAATATTATATTTAAGTGTACACTATTATTTAGATATCACTATGCCAATGTAGCACTGCACTGCGCAATTACCCTTTGTAAAGTGTAACCCTTTCCTCCCTCTCAGCAGAGATGTAAACATCTACTCGCCCGCTAGCATTAGAGAGTGGAATGAAGGATCAGGCTAGTATGAAATTCTAGTCGCTAGTCCATACATATTCGTTCATGTCCTTATTCATAATGATAGTATGCATTGCTAAGTCTTTTCTTTCTCTTTCAAGTGCATCCATGTAGTTGCATATAGAAGCAACAGGTGCTCGTTTATAGTAACGAAACCCATCGAAGTCGTTTTAGTTATGCATTCGTTTTCAATAGGTTATTATACCACAAGCAGGTTTCCGCAAAAATATGAGTACAATCGACACTATTTTCATATCGCATGGTTTAATAAAATAAATGTTTAGGGCTTTCAATAAGGACCGGCACCAGGCGAATCATTGCCGTTTCGTTTTGACAAATTTGACGATTAACAATGACTTTTGCATTTTGGATACGAGCTTTCGACAAGGTCCGCGTCTATATTCCAGACTTCTACTAAGAAAGAGATTTCATCAAATCATTTGAGCGCTTTAAATTAAGACGACTTGTGAGTCAATGTTCTAAACACTTGATTATAAAGCGTTTAGAATACTTTGATTATAATAGGCAGAACGAAATCCTGCAAGAATGAAGAAGAGAAAAATCGATAATTTCTTTCGGCAAAAATCAGGTAAATGACCCGCGGATATTGTTATTACAACATAACTGATTCATCCTTTTATTCTAAATTTGTATTACACAGTTCAACATTTGATTTTGACAGTTTGTTCGTTATGATTTTGACGCGATTCAAGATTTTGACGCGATTATTTCGTTCATAAAGTTGACTGAGTTGGTGATGGAGGGATTATTAAAAAGTTAAGTTAAGCTAAACCAAGCACAGGCAGGCGAGTGGTGCAACACTCAATTCCCAATCCTGCTTGCCCTTTAACAAATCACAACCCACCCCCACAATATATAAACTCTGCAGCAGAAGAATTTAAAAAAAAATCTGAGCAAAGATACAGAAAATCACATTAATTAGAAATCTAATCATTGAATATAGTTGAAAACATTGTTGCAAAAGGAGAAATTGCTTGTTATGCTTCTTCAGCATCAATGTTTTCAAAAGTATGTATGCAGAATGGGAAAGGTTTAAATAAGAAACACTTTTTTAAAATGATAGTCAGTTGGCTATTCTAGTATATAATGTCCGTCTTAAATAATAATGACAAAACTTTCAAAAAACAAGAAAAATATTTTTTACAATTTAATTGAAAATATTTAATCAAAGTTGGGAAAGTATAGTTGTCCCTTTCCGTGCTTTTTTTATGAGAGTTAGCAGTATCAAATCACAGGAAAAACTTATGGGACAGAGTTGACAAATAACACATTGACACAATATCAGATTTAGGCTTTGTTTCTGTCAAAATGTTGAAGAAGCCCTACAGAAAATCAAACTGGGATCCCACCGGGATCCCAGTGGGATCCCAGTGGGATGATCATATCCCAGTGGGATGTCATCATTTCAGTGGGATAGAAATTAATCCCAGTGGGATACTGGTGACCGGGATCCCAGTGACTGGGATCCCGGTGAAAATGACATATCAATCCCACTGAGATTGAGTAGATTTCCCAGTGGGATCCCATTAAATTTTCACTAGAAAATTGACATTGCATGCATGGGACTTCAATTATACTTCTAAGACTTATACTTTGTCTACTTTGATAAAACAGTAATTAATGAACTTAAATTATTTGTTGTTTTTGATTTATTGAAAGAAAAAAAAAAAGAAAAAATTATTGAAAGAAAAAAAAAAAAAAAATTTGTTTCAATTGTCTGCAATTTTAATATGGACATTATTCAAATTAGATCACATGAAATCAGGAATCATAATCTGCACTTAATTTGAAGAAAAAAATCACACTAAAAAAAAAATGCTTGCCTCAATCCTTTTTTTAAACAAATCTTCAGCAGACGATCTTTATAACTTATAGGCAAATTGTTGATTATCTCTTCAAACATAAGTTGAACAGTATATGTATTGTCCCTGGGTGGAATGAATAATAGAGTTGAAAAAATCATAGTTAAAGTAGCAATTTCTCCTTTTGTCACAATGTTATTGAAATGTGTTTGCTGCAGATGCATAGAAATGCGTCTATAAATAGGTAAGGGTCAACTTATTTACCCAGGAAAAAACTCTGCAGCTCTGACCTACTTCTTTCCTCCACAAATGAGCCACGTCATACACAAATGACAAAAATGACATTTTGGGTCTCTGCAACCAGTATAGTCTGGTCAGGATCTTTCGTTTTCGCCATTCATATTGTCACAAAAAACATCTTTAACTCCACAGGGAATAACAATGACTCAGTGAAAAGCTGACATAGAAGTATGAAATGTGATCGTAGCTCATTGATAAATAATGTGGGTTTTAATATGACGTGGCTCAATATCCGGGGAAATTAAAACAAAGGGCTGTGAATATGTTAGGTCACGTGATTCAGACAGCCACACTTGCAAAAGTAAAATGGATTTTTCAAAGCATTTATATTCGGGTCAGTTCAAATTAGTTAATGTATGACATGTCATCAACTGGATTTCCAAATTGCTTAAATACATGTTTATCTTCACCTCTGCGCACATTTGTCCAGATTTTTTTATAAATTCTTTGGGTTGAAAAAAACACAAAACACTGATCATTGGAAAACAGCACCCACCTAAACATTGTTGCTGGGTTTCTAATAAGCCATTCTGGGATTTGACGCAGGAGATACTTTCAGCTAACAAACTTTTAATTTTAAAATATTGTGAGAAAGGAAGACACTTTTTGTCTGCTTTAGATACATCAAAAATGCGTCTACCAATTTATTGCATCCCATCGACCGTCTTTATTTTTTTAACATGAATTATTTATGTTTAAAATATGGTACGTCATTGGCGCGTGGCATGACGTCATAAATAAAAGATCGAGCGTCTGTTCAAACCATGATTGCGGCCATTTTCAACAAAGATGCTGATTCACGGATTGTATATGCAATTTATCGCCGATGTTTGCATTTATTTTTGTTTGGTTGAGGGATAAAGTGTTCTAGAATGTTCGTAAGTAAATACTTTACCTTTATCTTGCATTATTTCATTTTTATTGCAATCAAAAAGCTGTGACGAAGATCTCAAAATTCCCCCTCTGTCCCAAAAGATTAATATTACAGAAATATTTTAAAACATTTATTTGATCATCAGTGTTTTTTCTCGCTGTTTTGTGACCAGGGCCCTTTCCATTGTGAAAATAGTGACATGTTAAATGTGATAAAAGGCAAATTTTGTGAAATTTAGACCTACTTTTGTGAAAATAAAGAGAATTAAGTCTTTTTATTGTGAATGTCGGCCCAAATTTGGGTTAAATAAACCACAAAACACTGATCATATAATTGGAATATGTTAACCTGCGTACAGCACCCACCTAAACATTGTTGCTGGGCTTCTAATAAGCCATTCTGGGATTTGATGCAGGAGAAAACTATTTTTTTATTAGTCCCTTACCGTTCAGTGACCGGTTTGGGGACTATAGGTTTGGTCGATTCTGTCCGTCAGTCCCACCTAACCTTGTCCGGCCCGCATCTTAACTATCCATCATAGGATTTCAAAGAAACTTGGCACACCCGTTAACCATGCTGAGGTGGTCTGGCGTGCACAAGACCCAGGCCTGTACCTCAAATGTGAAGGTCACACTTAGAGGTCAAAGGTCAAAATGAGTACAGTTCGATAGGACTACCTTGTTCGGCTCATATCTAAACCATGCATCATAGGATTTCTAAGTTACTGGGCACACATGTTCACCATGATGAGGTGGCACCCAAGACACAGGCCTGTACCACAAAGGTCAAGGTCACACTTAGAGGTAGGGGACTTTTGTATTGATTGCAATATGACATTAACTTTTGTTTGATTGATTGGGGTTTAACGCCGTTTTCAACATAGTTTCTAAGCAACTGGTTGCTTTTCCACATAGATTGTTAAACAGCCCATTGGTGAAAGACGAATTATGCAGGTCACAATGACTTGTCAATCGTCGGAAAGAATGTTGGCCAAGCTTGGATTCAAACTCACAACCCTTGGATTGACAGCCCGCGTCGCTGGGGCTTGGATTTGATTTGTCTGAACCATAAATTTTTACTGGAGCAGAATGCACAAATTCCAGACACATTTACAAATTATATTTGCCTAAACCAGCTGTTCAAATTAATTTGAATTAATACTTGAATGCATACTTTTCAGAGGAAGCGGGCAGAATTTGGAAAACATTCTAGCTTGGGAAAACTGACGAAAGTTTCAAGGACACTACCATAGTAACCTGCTCCCGGTGTTCCAGATAAACTATTGACAATAAAGGTGAATATTTTATATTTATATACCTGACTTGAGGATTAAGTCCTCAAATGTTAATTTTCATACAGACCCTGTCAAATTAATGAAAAATAAAACCTATTATTTGAAAGAGTGCAATATTCAACCATGAATATTTAGAAAAGTATTAAGAGATAAGTTTGCAAACTGACTTTATATAATTACTTAGATATTTACCTTATAAATATGAATGTTTATGAAATTTGAAGTGTTTTTTTGTTGGAGTCTTTAGAATATTCTCAAAAATGGTTGCTGAATTCGAGGCCTGAGTCTTTTCAATAATGTTTTGTTAAAGAAATCCTAACAATCGCTTTATACTTCTTCTGACAGTTGTCAGTTCCTTTCCACATATGAACTGTCCGGCGAGAAAACCAACATTGTAGACTCTGCGTAAAGTGACGATCCGGATCATCCTTAGCATGTCACGCAGGCTAACTTGGACAGACACTTTCCACCTCCTGTGGATTTTATGTTTCATGAATCATTACTCTATATACCTCTATCAATCTAAGACGAAATGTGTCGGTCCGGATTATCCTGCCTTGGACTGCGCAGGCTGACCTGGATCCATACATTACGCAGAGTCGATGATGCTGGTTTTCTGGTGGAACGGCTCATATTGAGACATGTCAGGACGTCATAAAAATGTCTGTACGGTAATCGTTAAAGTAAAACATCATTTAGTATTGCAGATGTTTTCATTCATCTTGCAGATATAATTATATGTGACGCATCAAAATAAGCAAAAACGCAAAATCGACCTAAACCAGTAAATATTTAGGAAAAAGTATTATTTAATGAAGGGGTATATAGGAGTCACTGTGTCGGGCTGTCGGTTGGCCGGAAGCCATATTTTGTCGGGCCTATTTCTTACAACCACTGGGTGGAATTCAATAGAATTTTACATGAGGAGATGTGCATATCCTAAAGGGGTTGCGATTGCATGTTATTTTACAGAGTTATGGCCCTTTTACTTATTAAGTTATGGTGTAGGTCAAGGTGCTGTTTAGGGGGTATTTATCATCTTCAGTGATAGTTCTAGTTTGTTTATTTATTATATTAAAGAAATCATGTTTTTACTTGTATTTCACAGTACTGTTTTACTTTAAAGTAATTAATTGCGCGCTAAATGACCTTAGCTGTCGATGCGCCATAAAACAATATACATTCATTCATTCATTTACTTTAAAGTACTGTATTTCATTTGCCTTGCATTAATGGCTCAATGAAAACACAAATAAATTAAGTATCATGTAAATGGCAGATTTTTTATCTCATGGTTAGAATGAGCTAGGGTACTGATTTTTATGGTTGTACATGCAGTATAATTATTTCTTGTTGTCACATGAAATTTACAACATATTGTCATTTGTTTTAGGTGAACTGTTCAACAACTTTCATTTGACGGCCACAGAGGAGGAGAAGACCAGGATCTGGATGGAAACAGTGGTTCCCAAGCTCAACAACAAAATAGGGGCATCCGAAATAATAAATACAATTAAAAGATTAATTAAATAAAATAAAACTTTGTTAGATATTTGAGCTCATAATTTATAGTTGATTTAAACTGCATGACTTCTAACTACACCTGAGCACAAAGTGACGGGTGAGCTATTGTGATCACTTGTCGTCATCTATCTGTCTGTTCACATTTTTCTACAATCAGTTTGTAATTATGTTTTCCTTTCAATTCTAAATTTTTATGTATATATCTTTTGAACATTCACAGAGGTCACAACACTGATTTTAGATGTTCTTGAACACATTTTACTCAAATTTCAATGTTACTTTGCACCTTTCTCTGACTGAAATCTCATTGAAATCTCAACAAAACTATGGGATGCGGGTGGGATCCCACCGGGACCCACTGGGAAAATTTGTTTGGATCCCACTGGGATGAGGGTGGGATCCCACTGGGATAATGATGATATCCCACTGGGAAAATTGGTCGGGATCCCACCGGGATGATGGTGGGATCCCACTGGGATGAGGGTGGGATCCCACAGGGATAAGGGTGGGATCCCACCAGGATAAGGGCGGGATCCCACCAGGATAAGGGTGGGATCCCACCGGGATAGGGTGGGATGATGGTGGGATCCCACTGGGAAAAATTGGTCGGGATCCCACTGGGATAAGGGTGGGATCCCACTGGGATGATGGTGGGATCCCACTGGGATAAGGGTGGGATCCCACTGGGATACAGGTGGGATCCCGACCAATTTTCCCAGTGGGTCCCGGTGGGATCCCAATTGGAATCCCACTGGGATCCCACCCTCATCCCAGTGGGATTTCCAGTCAAATTTTCTGTGGGGAGATAATGCTGAGACACACATTTTGATTAAAAGTTTATTAAACAAGAGGGCCATGATGGCCCTGGATCGCTCACCTGATTTTTTTTTTTTTCAATTTAACTATATAAGCCCCGCCCCCCTGGCCGCCATAGTTTCTGTCCAATCAACTTGGCTTGAAGGAATCTGATAGAGGGTCACCTTAGGAACATTTCTACAAAATTATTTGAAAATCATCCTGACACTTTTGAAGGAGAAGATTTTTTTAAGTTTTCACTATTATAAGCCATATAAGGCAAAATAGCCCTGTTCACTGGCGGCCATGTTTTTTGACAAATCAACATGGCTTGAAGGAATCTGAAAGTGGGTCACTTAAGGAACATTTCTACAAAATTATTTGAAAATCGGCCTGACACTTTTGGAGAAGAAGATTGTTTAAGTTTTCACTATAGCCATATAAGGCAAAATAGCCCTGCCCCACCTCCCCTCCCCCTGGCGGCCATGTTTTTCGACCAATCAACATGGCTTGAAGGAATCTGATAGAGGGTCATCCAAGGAACAGTTCTACAAAATTATTTGAAAATCAGCCTGACACTTTCGGAGGAGAAGATTTTTTAAGTTTTCACTATAGCCATATAAGGCAAAATAGCCCCGCCCCCCCTGGCGGCCATGTTTTTTTACCAATCAACATGGCTTGAAGGAATCTGAAAGTGGGTCAATTAAGGAACATTTCTACAAAATTATTTGAAAATCGGCCTGACACTTTCGGAGAAGAAGATTTTTTAAGTTTTCACTATAACCATATATGGCAAAATAGCCCCGCCCACCCTGGCGGCCATGTTTTTCGACCAATGAACATGGCTTGAAGGAATCTAATAGAGGGTCATCCAAGGAACATTTCTACAAAATTATTTGAAAATCGGCCTGACACTTTCAGAGGAGAAGATTTTTTAAGTTTTCACTATAGCCATATAAGGCGAAATAGCCCCGCCCCCTGGCAGCCATGATTTTTGACCAATCACCATGGCTTGAAGGAATCTGATAGAGGGTCATCCAAGGAACATTTCTTCAAAATTATTTGAAAATCTGCCAACCAGTTTGGGAGAAGAAGAATTTTGAAGTTTTTTTCATTTCGTTGCCATGGAAACCAGAATTCTGCATGGATCCCAAAAATTTGAAGGAAATCTGGTGAGGTCATTGAGAGGATGCTTTCTGTGAAGTTTCATCCCAATTGACCCACTGGTTACTGAGGAGAAGAAGTTGACGCACGACGTACGCCGGACGCCGGACAAAAGGCGATCACAATAACTCACCTTGAGCAAAGCTCAGGTGAAAACCAATCGCAATTCTACCTTTAATACTATCAGTACTTTGATTAAAATCTATAGGATTCCACCCTGCACCTGAAGCAGACATTCAACCACTACACTACTAAGGCGGTCATCAAAGTAAGTGGGCCCTTGAGTTACAGGTTTTTTTGTCTGATACTTGCATCAGTTCCTTTCAAGTTATAGAAATAGTGAAACAAACAAAGAGATAGAAAAATGCCAACTTTAAAGAGAGAAAAAACTCAAATCTCATTTAACTTGATAATTGGTAACTTAGCAACAGTTAGAGAATTATGACTTGTTTCTAAAAACACATAAAAATCATCTTAGTTTTAAATGCATTTTAAATTTCCCTAGAGCAGTTTGAAGTTGAAAACTTTACTTTTACCTGACATAAAACAAGTTTCAAACTTTTATTCTATAGCGAATACTATCACGGAAAGATAAAACAAGCAAGAGGGCCAATATGGCCCTGGATCACTGACCCAAGTTATTCAATATGATTTGTGATGCAGTCAGGAAGCCAATTTTGACTCGGGTATAATTTGAATAATCTTTGTAGAGGACCACAAGACAATGCTACACACCAAATATCTATGCTCTAAGCCTTTCCTTTTCAGACAAGAAGATTCCCAAAGTTTTTCCCTATATAACTTTTTGATAACAGGGGATCCCAGGGGCAGGGCCAATTTTGGACCCAGGGGCATTTAAACAAGAGATGTTTGCCAAACATTATGCCCCCCCTGAGCGCCATGTTGTCAGGAATATTAGGACAATTGAGTAAAATTTGCATGGACCGAAATGCCAGTTGATTTGTCTTTTCACATTGGATGTCCATGAGTCAGTTTTAAGATAATGAACAATGTTCATTCAAAGTTTGAGGATGGTAGGTACAGTTCTTAATCCCATTGTGATGATGACTGATATTTGCAGATATTATGTATCCTCCAGGTCCAGGCATTGTTGAGTTATCACTCAGACAAGCTTAAAAAAGGTTTTTGTGTTCAAGGTCACTGTGACCTTGATCTTTGACCCAATGACCTCAAAATAAATAGGGTTCATCTACTGGTCAGGCCCAACCTCCAAGTCAACTTTGAGGACCATAGGTCCAGGCATTGTTGAGTTATCACTCGGACAAGCTTAAACAAGGTTTGTGTTCAAGGTCACTGTAACCTTGACCTTTGACCCAATGACCTCAAAATAAATAGGGTTCATCTACTGGCCAGGCCCAACCTCCAAGTTAACTTTGAGGACCATAGGTCCAGGCATTATTGAGTTATCTCTCGGACAAGCTTAAAAAGGGTTTTTGTGTTAAAGGTCACTGTGACCTTGACTTTTGACCCAATGACCTCAAAATAAATAGGGTTCATCTACTGGCCAGGCCCAACCTCCTAGTCAAGTTTGAGGACCATAGGTCCAGGCATTTTTTAGTTATCACTCTGACAAGCTTAAAAAGGGTTTTTGTGTTCAAGGTCCTCAAAATAAATAGGGTTCATCTACTGGTCAGGCCCAACCTTCAAGTCAAGTTTGAGGACCATAGGTCCAGGCATTGTTGAGTTATCACTCGGACAAGCTTTGGTCTACAGACGGACCGACGGACCGACTGACAGACATGTGTAAAGCAATATACCTCTCTTCTTGGAAGGGGGCATAATAATGAAGGTAAAGGATCAGTAGACAATGCTACATACCAAATACTTAAGCTCTAGACCTTTTGGTTTCATATCTCTATATAAACTCATGACACCTGGGTGGCCAATTTTGACCCAAGGGGCATGATTTGAACATCTAAGCCATAGGCCTTTCAGTTTCAGACAAGAAGATTTTCAAAGTGTTTTAAACAACATCCTTTCGGTTGCCATTGCAACCAGAATTCTGCATGGAATTAATTTATTTGAACAGTTTTGAAAGGGCACCACCGAAGGAACCATCCTGTCAAATCAAATTTGGCCCAGCAGTTAAAGAAGGGGATGTAGTTTAAAAGAAATTTTTGACAATGCTCAATCAACATTACTCGCAGCAGACAAAAGGTGATCGCCGAGCCCTGGTAGCTCAGATTGGTAGCGACGCGGGCTGTCAATCCAGGCTTCCAGGAGTTCGCATCCCAGCTCGACCAACATTCTTTCCGACGTTTGACAAAAGTCACTGTGACCTGCGTCATTCATCTTTCACCAATGGGCTGTTTAACAGTCTATGTGGAAAAGTAGCCAGTTGCTTGGAAAGTATGTTGTGTGCTGTACTGGTGTGGGAATAACCAGTAAGCATGAGTAGGTGAACTGCATGCGGTCGCCGTTAAACCCCAATCAATCAAATCAAACAAAAGGTGATCACAATTGCTCACCTTGAGCACTTTGTTGCACAGCTGAGCTAAAACTATAACACTTTTAAAGTAGAGTAACCATTTGCAAAAGCAATATCTCAATAATGTCTATTTTTTTTAAATGCCTGATGAAAATTAGAGGGTGTCTTTTTTAACCACAAACATATATCTACCCCCCCAGTACCGCATATACATATTCTAAAGTAGATTGATTGAGAATTTGTCTTCTGTTTTTAGAGGTAATTAAGTTAATTCACAACGGTCTATTCATCGTACATGTGATTCAGTTATATCACAACAGTCAGTTTATTTAACAAACACAACAGCTAGTTTATCTCACATGTGATTCAGTTATATTACAACATCAAGTTTATCTAACATGTGATTTAGTTATATCACAATAATTAGTTAATCTAATATGTGATTCAGCTATATCATAACAGTCAGTTAATCTAACATGTGATTCAGCTATATCACAACAGCCAGTTTATCTAACATGTAATTCAGTTATATCACAATGTTCAGTTAATCTAACATCTGATTGAGTTATATCATTAAAGTGAATATATCTAACATGTGATTCAGTTATATCACAACAATCAGTTTATCTAACATGTGCTTCAGTTATATCACAAAGGTCGTTCATCTAACATGTGATTCAGTTATATCACAAAGGTCAGTTTATCAAACATGTGATTCCTTTAATATCACAACAATCTGTTCATCTAATATGTGAGTTATAACACAATGGTCAGTTCATCTAACATATGATTCAGTTATATCGCAACAGCCACAGCCAGTTAATACTTAAATGGAGATGAAAACATTGTGTCAAAAGGAAAAAAATACTTATTGTGAGCAATTTTCCTTTTGTCACAAGGTTTCCAAATTAGTCATCTGTGAATGTGTTAAAATTTATCTGCAAGTCGGGAGAGGTTTATCTAAGGCTATTTTAAATGTAGACCCATCTATCTATGTTATAGCAATCTCATTAAAATCAGACCAACATCGACCCATCTATCTATGTTATAGCAATCTCATTAAAATCAGACCAACATAGACCCATCTATCTATGTTATAGCTATCTCATTAAAATCAGACCAACATAGACCCATCTATCTATGTTATAGCTATCTCATTAAAATCAGACCAACATAGACCCATCTATCTATGTTATAGCTATCTCATTAAAATCAGACCAACATAGACCCATCTATCTATGTTATAGCTATCTCATTAAAATCAGACCAACATAGACCCATCTATCTATGTTATAGCTATCTCATTAAAATCAGACCAACATAGACCCATCTATCTATGTTATAGCTATCTCATTAAAATCAGACCAACATAGACCCATCTATCTATGTTATAGCTATCTCATTAAAATCAGACCAACATAGACCCATCTATCTATGTTATAGCTATCTCATTAAAATCAGACCAACATACTTCTCTGTATGTGTATTGGATATGACAACCGCGCATAAAGGGTCGTTTCGGAATGACCTTATACACTGAAATACTTATGAACATGTGCTCAGTAATTATGTCCAATGTAATCCCGCGATGCAAACAATCAGAGCACTCAACAATCACTGCTACTTTATAAGGAATCTACCTTGGTCAAGTGGTTAGCGTTGAGGATTTGAAACCGGGCGTCCATTGTTCGATCCCCATTCGCAGGACAACGGTCAAGGTGGAGTGCAAGGCACATTTTCTAGCCTAGTATTGGTTTGTTTACCCAGGGATCATGAATAACCCTTTCCCTCATACGACAATTCTGCAGCAGACGACTTTGAACATATTTTGTCAAATAATGGAAAATCTCTATAATTAAATGGATAACCTATGACTAAAAGTGGAAAACATTGTGACAAAAGGAGAAATTGCACGTTTTGTGCAATTTCTTCTTTTAATTAATTGTTACTATGTTTTCAAAAAGCTGTCTGCTGCAGAGGCGTCAGAAAGCGTCTATATGAGGGAAGGGGATAAGTGATATAACTGAAATAGTTTTGAAAACGGCGTAAAACTCCAACAATATATATGCTTCTTTATATCATATATTTGTATGTGTTATTTTACCTGTTTTATACAGAAAGATTTGGTTAGCGACAATTTGATTGGCTGACACAAAGGTCAATCTGAGATGACCTGTATGATGGGGCAGTCATCAGATCTATATATGAGCTTAGCTAAGTTTAGGTCTGGTTTTAATGAGATTGATGTTACAGTATACATTTACCATTGAAATGATTTGAAATCTGTTAACCCTTCCCAAAATACAACAAATCTGCAGCAGACAACTTTGAAAACATCTATACACAAATATGAAATAGCTCTATAAATGAAAGTATAATTGTTGAAAAAAGTTGAAAATATTGTTGCAAAAGGAGTAATTACTTGTTTTGAGCAATTTCTACTTTTGTCACAATGTTTTTAAAAGTCATCAGCAGCAGAGGAGTCAGAAAGCGTCTATATGTGGAAAAGGGTTAATTGAAATATAATCAAATCATGCTCTTCAATTAAGATTGGAATTAGTTTAGTCCTTTAATAATTAACTGTTTCCCACAGACATACAATCTGCAGCAGACGACTTTGTAAACATATCCACACAAAAATGGAAAATCTCTTTATATGATGGTATAACTATTGAATAGATTTATAAACTTTGTGCTTAATGGAGATATTGTTCATCTTGAGCAATTTCTCCTTTTGCCACTATATTGTCAAAATTCATCTGCTGCAGATGTATCAGAAAGTGTTTGTATGTAAGATAGGGTTAACCCTTTCCCTCATATAAACGCTTTCTGACGCCTCTGCAGCAGACAGCTTTTTGAAAACATAGTGACAAAAGAAGAAATTGCTCAAAACGAGCAATTTCTTTTTTTTGCCACAATGTTTTCCCCTTTTAGTCATAGGTTATCCTTTCAATTATAGAGAATTTCTATTTTTTTGACAAAATATGTTTAAAGTCGTCTGCTGCAGAATTGTCATACGAGGGAAAAGGTTAAATACAACAAATCTGCAGCAGAGTAATTTGAAAACATAATATGAAAATTATCAAAAGGTTCCTAAAGGGAAAGTATAATTTTTGAATTGAGTTGAAAACATTGTAGTGAAAGGGGAAATTGCTCATGAAGTTGTCTGCTGCAACAAAACTCTTTATGTCCACACTGGAAAACTCATCTGTTTACACATCTTTTGTTGAAGGTTCCATTTCTAATATTGTACATTTTGAACAAGAATAAACTCAACTGACATCGAAACATGAAAACAGGGACCTTTCTATACTAAGGGACATAACTGTTATACAAATCAAAGGATTTAGTAACATTATTACCTACCTTTGTAAATGGAAATGGAAGGAGGGGGAGTAAAGAATTCATTCCATTTCTCAAATTCTATACTAAGGGACATAACTGTTATACAAATCAAAGGATTAAGTAACATTATTACCTACCTTTGTAAAGTCAGCCATTTGGGGAGTAAAGAATACATTCCACTTACCTGAAAATAGAAAAAAGATGCTTTTCATTATTTAATGCAATTTAATATTTCCCAATTTAAAAACAAATCTGAAGCAGACAACTGTATTTACAACAAGGCGCAATTATGGAAAAATCTCCATAAATGAATGTATAATCAATGATTAGCATAGAAATCCTTATGTCAACAGGAAAAAACTGCCCTTTCTGAATAATTTCTTCTTAACTCTTTAAATTCCCTCATACAACAATTCTGCAGCAGACGACTTTGAACATATTTTGTCAAAAAATAGAAGATCTCCATAATTGAATGGATAACCTATGACAAAAAGTGGAAAACATTGTGGCAAAAGGAGAATTTGCATGTTTTGTGCAATTTCTTCTTTTGTCACTATGTTCTCAAAAAGCCGTCTGCTGCAGAGATGTCAGAAAGCGTCTATATGAGGGAAAGGGTTAACTCTTTCTCAATTGTAGATTCTTTCTGACGCCTCTACAACAGACAACTTTTGAAAATCATTCTGGCAAAACGAGAAATTGCTCTCCATTTGTCACATTGTTTTAAACTCGATTCAATACTTAAACTAAGATCTACAGAGATTTTCAACTCTGATCATTATACATACTATCATTATAGAGACTTTCTATATTTTGTCTTGATAATTTTAAAGTCATCTGCTGCAGATTTATTGTATGTGGGAAATGGGTCAGCATTAACCCTTTCCCTCATACAACAATTCTGAAGTAGAAAACTTTGAACATATTTTGTCAAGAATAAGAAAATCTCTATAAGACGGATAACCTATATATGACAAAGTGGAAAACATTGTGGCAAAAGGAGAAATTGCTCGTTTTGAGCAATTTCTTCTTTTGTCACTATGTTTTCAAAAAGTCGTCTGCTGCAGAGGCGTCAGAAAGCGTCTATATGAGGGAAAAGGATAAAGGAAATACCTTTGGTATGCTACTGTTTTATGTTGTTTCATTTTGTTTGTGAGTGCCCTACTGTAAAGGTGTCAAACGTTTTTTGGAATTGTTAGCCACAGTAAGGAATTGTTAGCCAGAGTACATGTAATTGTTAACCACAGTACATATAATTGTTAGGCACAGTACATGGAATTATAAGCCACACTACATTGAACTGTTAGCCACAGTACATGGAATTGTTAGCCACAGAACATGGAATTGTTAGCCACAGTACATTGAACTGTTAGCCACAGTACATGAAATTGTTAGCCACAGTACATTGAACTGTTAGCAACAGTACATGGAATTGTTAGCCACACAACATGGAATTGTTAGCCACAGTACATTGAAATGTTAGCCACAGTACATGGAATTGTTATCCACAGTACATTGAACTGTTAGCCACAGTACATGGAATTGTTAGCCACAGCACATGGAATTGTTAGCCACAGTACATTGAACTGTTAGCCACAGTACATGTAATTGTTAGCCACAGTACATGGAATTGTTAGCCAAAGTACATTGCAAACACTCATTATCTTTCACCCTTTCCCACATACAGACGCTTTCTGACCCCTCCGTTGAAGATGACTCTTGAAAACACTGTTGCAAAATGGGAAATTGCTCTTACTTTCATACATGTTTGATGTTACCTTAAACAAGATGTGTTTGAAGTTGTCTGCAGATTTCTTGTATGTGGTAAATAGTCTATTAGTAGCTCGAGTATTTATTCTAGTAGATTTTGCTGATAATTAACCCTTTCCCTCATACGACAATTCTGCAGCAGACGACTTTGAACATATTTTGTCAAAAAGTGGAAAATCTCTATAATTGAATGGATAACCTATGACTAAAAGTGGAAAACATTGTGGCAAAAGGAGAAATTGCACGTTTTGTGCAATTTCTTCTATTGTCACTATGTTTTCAAATAGCCGTCTGCTGCAGAGGCGCCAGAAAGCGTCTATATGAGGGAAAGGGTTAACACATGAATATAATTACTGAAAATAATAGGATTTGTCGTTCGTCGACAGAAAGCCGTTTATTGGAGGGAGTCATGAGTTTGAATACTATCTGCGCTTTGATCCTGAAGTATTATTTACGGCAAAGTAAATATAACGGGAATCCCCCCTTTCTGGGAATTTTTGCAAGAGATAAGACAGATAAGTATTGCCCGCTTAAAATGAACTTATTCCGAGTTGTGGATGGGTGTAACACAAGTTTCTTACAAAAATGTCCCTGGATTACGCCATCCATTTGGAGGAAATTTCCTTTAAAGGGCTGTGAACATCTGTGAACATCTGATCCCAGGGTTCACATGCTTACCTTCTACTTGAAATATTTTGTCTTTTGAGTTGAAATATATTGTTTAAGAAAGACATGGCCAGTTTCTGCCACAATAAAATAACAATGTGTATAGCGCAGTCTCACTGTCAAAGCAGGCAGCACAAAAACGATTCCCCTTCCATTATGCATAAGATGTTAATTGTGGAGCAGACAGCTTAAAATCATCTAGGCAAAAATATGGAAATCCTTATAAATGAAAATGTAATACGGTCGAATAGAGCTAAAAACATTTTGGTTAAAGAAGAAATTGCTCATCATTAGCAATTTCTACTTTTACCAAAATGTTTTCAAAAATTGTCTGCTTTGTTGAGAGGTTGCGGTATACAAGAATTGCTAGAATGTTCAGTGTTCAGAGTTAAATTTTCATGCGTAAAGCCATTATTAACACTTCCCCACATATAGACGCTTTCTGACGCCTCTGCAGCAGACGTCTTATTGAAAACATGGCAACAAATGAAGCAATTGCTCAAAACATGCAATTTCTTCTTTTGTCACCATGTTTTCAACTATTGAACTTTCATTTAACTCTTTCCCTCTTATAGACGCTTTCTGATGCCTCTGCAGCAGACAGCTTTTTGAAAACATAGTGACAAAAGAAGAAATTGCACAAAACGTGCAATTTCTCCTTTTGCCACAATGTTTTCCACTTTTTGTCATAGGTTATCCATTCAATTATGGAGATTTTCTATGTTTTGACAAAATACGTTCAAAGTCGTCTGCTGCATAATGGCCGTATGAGGGAGAGGGTTAAAGGGAGTTTCCAAATTTTGTTGTCGTCTCCTGGAGATTTGTTGTATGTGGGAAACGGTAATTATGTTATGCATTTTGTGTTTTCAATTTGGATCCTATGATATAATAGGTGAATAATAATATTCCTATAAATATTCATTGATTCATACAGAATTGAGATCCCTTACGTATAAGAGGCATTGTTTAAACCCTTTCCCTCATACGACAATTCTGCAGCAGACGACTTTGATCGTATTTTGTCACATGGATAACCTATGACTAAAAGTGGAAAACATAGTGACAAAAGGAGAAATTGCACGTTCTGTGCAATTTCTTCTTTTGTCACTATGTTTTCAAAACGCCGTCTGCTTTAACCCTTTCCCTCATACGACAATTCTGCAGCAGACGACTTTGAACATATTTTGTCAAAAATTAGAAAATCTCTATAATTGAATGGATAACCTATGACTAAAACTTCTATGGAGCTGAAATCACAATGTGTGTTTCACCCCCCTGTCCAACATACAACAAATCTGCAGCAGACGACTTTGAATAAATCTAGGCAAAAAGACAGCAATTGTTTATAAATGAGGGTACAATGTATATTATAACCTCTAAAACAGTATTGAAAACATTGTGGCAAAAGGTAAAATTGCTCATTTAGTGTTATTTCTCCTTTGTCACAATGTTTTCAAAAAGTCGTCTGCTGCATGTGTATGAGGGAAAGGGTTAACTTCATTCTTTAGGGGTTTCTATGAAAAATGCCTACATTATTGACTAGCTATGGCAAGTGGCTCTGACAAGCTCCTTGCTTAAAAACAGGTCTCTGCTCAACTGCCTCTCTCGCATAAATCCTTTCCCACATGCAGACGCATTTTGACGCAACTGCAGCAGACAACTTTTAAAAACATTGTGGCAAAATTAGAAATTTTTCATAAATGAGAATGTTCTCCTTTTGTCAAAATATTTTCAACTCTTTTCTAAAATTATATTTTCATTGGTAACTGTTGGGTTAGAGGTCTATTATGAATTTAACCTTATCCCACATACAACAAACCTGCAGCAGACAACTTTGAAAATATCTAAGCAAAAACACTGAAAACCTCTTCAAATGAAGGTATAACTACCCAGAGGACTAGATAAGGAGGAGTAAACCGCCATTTTCCCTCTACCTTTAGACAAGAAGATTTTTTAAGATTTTTCTCTATATGAGTCTATGTAAAACAATAGACCCCAGGGGAGGGGTCATTTTGACCCCAGGGCTATAATTTGAACAATCTTGGTAGAGGTCCACTAGATGATGCTACATACCTTATATCAATCTTCTTGTCTAAAAAAAGTAGAGGCCCCAGGCCTTTGATATTAGGTTTATTTTGTTTAAGTAGACTCTTCTATGTTCAACATCTGGCGTCTCCATTTCTTATGTAATAAGAGTTTTGTAATTGTTGGGTAACTAGAGGCCAACAATGCTGATTTAAGGTGAGACGACTCACCTCAATCTGTATTGTTTGCAAAAACCCCAATATTGCCAACGGCGCTGAAAGAGTTACAGGACCAGCCAAAATATGTAACTTTCTTCATGGATGGGATTTGACAACACACACTAGTAATACTACCTATTGTATATCTTGCATTGTCCAGTCGCACTACGCACTTCTTCCGAAGCAAACTATTGTGTGGAAGTAGGTCAAGGTCATTGGTATCCTCGTCGATGTACATGAGGGATTCCTCTCGTAGCGCAAAATCCTCATGGTTCACACCGCCATCATTTATCTCCATGGTAACAGTCTCATTTGTTTCCATGGTTACCATATCACACTCACTGAGATTTCACTTGGGTTATTCCATTTAAAACTTCCAACATATTAGCATCTTTATTATCCCAAATTCGTAATAATTACACTCGGCAATTTTTCCTATTTAGTTAATTGCGTCCCACTGTTCATACACTGAAATATCCATGAGGACCATCTTCACTCTCTCGGATAAAGTTAAACAATAGCAAAATATTCCTGTGAAAATCAAAGTCCAATGAGTACTCAACTACTTTTTCGGCTTGAGCAATTTCTTCTTTTATTCATTTTTAATCCTTTCCCACTTAAAAGTCGGATTTTGATGCATCTGCAACAGACAACTTTTGAAAACATTGTGGAAAGAGAAGAAGTTGCACATAATAAGCAATTTCTACTTTTGCCACACTGTTTTCAATAATAGAATTATATTTCTATAGAAGATTCTGAGCAATGAACCTTAACCCTTTCCTTCATATAGACACCTTCTGACACCTCTGCAGCAGACGGATTTTTGAAAACTTAGTGACACTTTTGACCTTTCTCAAATGCAGTTGTATTCTGATCTAATCTGGAGCAGACATCTTTTGAAAAAATTGTTGCAAAACTTGAAATAGCTCATATTGAGCAATTTCTCCTTTTGCCACAATTCAGTGTTCAATTCAATTCAATGGTTATGCTGCGGATTTGCCGAGATTCTATAAGAAGAGGTTTAACCTTTTTCCTCATACGACAATTCTGCAGCAGAAGACTTTGAACATAATTTATCAAAAAATAGAAAATCTTTATAATTGAATGGATAACCTAGCTATGACTAAAAGTTGAAAACAATGTGTCAAAAGGAGAAATTGCTTGTTTTGAGCAATTTCTTCTTTTGTCACTATGTTTTCAAAAAGCTGTCTGCTGCAGAGGCGTCAGAAGGCGTTTATATGAGGGAAAGGGTTAAATGATCCAATGCTTTATGAAAATCAAACCTCGAGGCATTTGCAACCATTTAGGTCAAGGTGAACCTGCATTTCCGTGCAGTAGGTCACCGGAGGGTTATGAACCTTCCAACAAGCGTTGCACATTTGGATTTCAGACACAAGGACAGAATCTGTTGTTTATCTTCACTTGTTACAAATGCACAAAGCGATCATGGAAAATCTTGTTTAAAGCAATTTCTCTTTTTGTCACAACATTTCAAGTCGTCTGCTGCAGATGCGTCAAAATGCATCTTTATGAGGTTAATAACTATATTGTCATTTACAGAAGGCTTTCCCATAATTTTAGCTAGATGTTTTTAAAGACATCTGCTGCTTATTTGTTGTATGTGGGAGAACTGTTAACAGCTATTTGACAAGTTACTTCACGAAATCCTCTGTATAAGGTAAAATGTTAATTCTTTCCCACATACAGACACTTTCTGATGCCTCTGCAGCAGACAACTTTTGAAAACATTGTGACATAAGAAGAAATTGCTCAAAACAAGCAATTTCTCCTTTTGCCACAATGTTTTCAACTGTATTCAATGAATAATGTTTCATTTATAGAAACGTTGCATATATTTTCCTAGATATTTTCAAAGTTTTCTGCTGCAGATTTGATTTTTGGTATGGGGGAAAGGGTTAAATAGCTGCTGTTCCTGTTTAATTTCAAGATAGAATTATCAAAATCAAACTGAGCTGTTTTAGTGGGTTTTTTTACCCCACTTATGCAATTACTGTTATTGACTGGAAGCTTTGGGAACTCTCCTATCACCAATGGTTTATTGGGATAAGATCACTAGACTTGGGGAGAGGCAGGATGATTCAATACATAGAGCAGGTCTTTATTTGTACTTTCCCTCATATAGACGCTTTCTGACGCCTCTGCAGCAGACAACTTTTTGAAAACATAGTGACAAAAGAAGAAATTGCACAAAACTCCTTTGGCCACAATGTTTTCCACTTTTTGTCATAGGTTATCCATTCAATTATGGAGATTTTCTATCTTTTGACAAAATACATTCAAAGTCGTCTGCTGCAGAATTGTCGTATGAGGGAAAGGGTTAAATCCCATTGTCTTCATTATCCACTAACAAAAGAGGTCTGCAGCACAAACAATCCAGAAAAAATAAGTAAAACAGTATAATAATTGAATAGAGTTGAAAACATTGTGACAAAAGGAGCAATTTTTCCTGTTGCCACTATGTTTTCAAACATTGTCTGCTCAAAATGCGCTCAATGATAAAATGAAGGCGTTTTCACTCTTAACCCTTTCCCTCATACAACAATTCTGCAGCAGACGACTTTGAACAAATTTTGTCAAAACATAGAAAATCTCTATAATTGAATGAATAACCTATGACTAAAAGTGGTAACTATTGTGGCAAAAGGAGAAATTGCTTGTTTGAGCAATTTCTTCTTTTGTCACTATGTTTTCAAAAAGCTGTCTGCTGCAGAGGTGTCAGAAAGCATCTACATGAGGGAAAGGGTTAAAATGTTTGCAATATTTCTACTCTAAACCTAGTCGATATATATATAATTATATAGAATCAACTATGATGTGCGCATGATATAGCAGCTTGCTCTCTGATTAGCTAATTAGTTTAGCAAGAAATCCTTTTGTCAAGAAGACTTCTGATTCACCACAACGACTTAAATCATTTTTATTAGACACAAAATATATTATTTACATGAAAGATAATATGTTTTGCTTTTTTCTCCACAATGTCAATTGGAAATCACGAAAAGCAATTTGCTTGATTTCTTATCCAATGTAGATGGTGTTACTATGACATGAGTCAATTTTTTTTTAAGATGCTCAAAAAAATTACCCCCTAAAATGATGAAACATCAATGCTTTAAGACGTTTATTTGACTTGAAACAAATTAAGTAAAGAACAAACTTTGATAAAAAAAAATAAAAGAAATAATGAAATTGGTTCTTTCACATCCAATTAATTACAGACTTGACATTTTAGGACGTTTACTGTAGTGTGGCATTTTAAAAAGCATGCATACACCAATTGGCTCCCCAATTTCAAACAGAAATACATATAGTTCTTTCGGAAACCAAACTCCAAAAATGTATCCACCTGGAATCCGCTGTGGTCGAGTGGTTAGCGTCGGGGATTTCGAAACCGGGTGTCCCGGGTTCGATCCCCAGTCGCGACACTACGGTCATGGTGGAGTGCCCTTGGGCAAGGCACGTTTTCTAGCCTAGTACTGGTTTGTTTACTCAGGGATCATGAATAATTAAATTTAATTGCGCGCTAAATGACCTTAGCTGTCGATGCGCCATAAAACAATATACATTCATTCCAAAAATGTATCCACCTAAGAACACACTTTAAAGTAGTACCTATCATCAGTCAATATCTGAATTTTGAAATATATAATATTGAAAATGTAAGTGGTTTATTAGTTGTGAAAATAAAATGTCATGAAGTAATATGTGTACAATGTTTCTATCAAGAGCGAATGAATATATTCACAAACAATGTAAGAAAACACAAGAACATTTGTTGATAGTTTTGTACCCAACAGTCATACTAAACTATTTTGACCTCAATGCCAAACTAGATTGAGGTTAAACTATATCAAAAAAGAACTAGAGGTTGTTTTTGGGAAAAACATATGTCTCCCCAAGGGGTATTTGTCTGGCTGACTGTATTTTGTCAGTTAGTGATTTATTTTAAAAAAGGGCAATAACTCATCCAAAAGTAGGTCAAATTAAACGCCCTCGTAATATGCGCAACAAGACATTGTACCGATGACTCCTGTGAAGTTTCATAGAAATGTGGCAAAGGGGTTGTGAGATGAAGGCCGGACAAGAATGAAATGGCAATTTTAAATAAAGGGCAATAACTCAACCAAAATTAGGTCAAATTAAACGCCCTCGTAATATGCGCAACTAGACGTTGTACCGATGACTCCTGTGAAGTTTCATAGAAATGTGGCCAAGGGGTTGTGAGATGAAGGCCGGACAAGAATGAAATGGCAATTTAAACAAGAGGGCCATGATGGCCCTTGAATCGCTCACCTGATTTTTTTTTTGTTCACTTTAGATATATAAGCCCCGCCCCCTGGCAGCCATAGTTTCCGACCAATCAACTTGGCTTGAAGGAATCTGATAGAGGGTCACCCTAGGAATATTTCTACAAAATCATTTGAAAATCGGCCAGATACTTTTGGAGGAGAAGATTTTTTAAGTTTTCACTATAGCCATATAATGCAAAATAGCCCTGCCCACTGGCGGCCATGTTTTTTGACCAATCAACATGGCTTGAAGGAATCTGAAAGTGGGTCATCCAAGGAACATTTCTACAAAATTATTTGAAAATCGGGCTGACACTTTTGGAGGAGAAGATTTTTTAAGTTTGCACTATAGCCATATAAGGCAAAATAGCCCCGCCCCCTGGCGGCCGTGTTTTTCGACCAATCAACATGGCTTGAAGGAATCTGGTAGAGGGTCATCCAAGGAACATTTCTACAAAATTATTTGAAAATCGGGCTGACACTTTTGGAGGAGAAGATTTTTTAAGTTTGCACTATAGCCATATAATGCAAAATAGCCCTGCCCACTGGCGGCCATGTTTTTTGACCAATCAACATGTTTTGAAGGAATCTGAAAGTGGGTCATCCAAGGAACATTTCTACAAAATTATTTGAAAATCGGGCTGACACTTTTGGAGGAGAAGATTTTTTAAGTTTGCACTATAGCCATATAAGGCAAAATAGCCCCGCCCCCTGGCGGCCGTGTTTTTCGACCAATCAACATGGCTTGAAGGAATCTGGTAGAGGGTCATCCAAGGAACATTTCTACAAAATTATTTGAAAATCTGCCAAGCAGTTTGGGAGATGAAGAATTTTGAAGTTTTTTTTGTTTCGTTGCCATGGAAACCAGAATTCTGCATGGATCCCAAAAATTTGAAGGAATTCTGGTGAGGTCATTGAGAGGATGCTTTCTGTGAAGTTTCATCCCAATTGACCCACTGGTTACTGAGGAGAAGATGTTGAAGATTTTTTAAGTTTTCACTTTGGCCATATAAGGCAAAATAGCCCCCGCCCCCTGGCGGCCATGTTTTTCGACCAATCAACATTGCTTGAAGGAATCTGATAGAGGGTCACCCAAGGAACATTTCTACAAAATTATTTGAAAATCGGCCTGACATTTATGGAGGAGAAGATTTTTTAAGTTTTCACTATAGCCATAAAAGGCAAAATAACCCCGCCCCCTGGCGGCCATGTTTTTGACCAATCAACATGGCTTGAAGGAATCTGATAGAGGATCACCCAAGGAACATTTCTACAAAATTATTTGAAAATCGGCCTTATACTTTCGGAGGAGAAGATTTTTTAAGTTTTCACTATAGCCATATAAGGCAAAATAGCCCCGCCCCCCCTGGCGGCCATGTTTTTCGACCAATCAACACGGCTTGAAGGAATCTCATAGAGGGTCATCCAAGGAACATTTCTACAAAATTATTTGAAAATCTGCCAACCAGTTTGGGAGAAGAAGAATTTTGAAGTTTTTTTCATTTCGTTGCCATGGAAACCAGAATTCTGCATGGATCCCAAAAATTTGAAGGAAATCTCGTGAGGTCATTGAGAGGATGCTTTCTGTGAAGTTTCATCCCAATTGACCCACTGGTTACTGAGGAGAAGAAGTTGACGTACGACGCAAGACGCACGACGGACGACGGACGCCGGACAAAAGGCGATCACAATAACTCACCTTGAGCAAAGCTCAGGTGAGCTAAAAAAGGGCAATAACTCATCCAAAAGTAGGTCAAATTAAACGCCCTCGTAATATGCGCAACAACACATTGTACCGATGACTCCTGTGAAGTTTCATAAAAATGTGGCAAAGGGGTTGTGAGATGAAGGCCGGACAAGAATGAAATGGCAATTTTAAAAAAAGGGCAATTACTCAACCAAAATTAGGTCAAATTAAACGCCCTAGTAATATGCGCAACTAGACGTTGTACCGATGACTCCTGTGAAGTTTCATAGAAATGTGGCAAAGGGGTTGTGAGATGAAGGCCGGACAAGAATGAAATGGCAATTTTAAAAAAAGGGCAATAACTCATCGAAAAGTAGGTCAAATTAAACGCCCTCGTAATATGCGCAGCTAGACGTTGTACCGATGACTCCTGTGAAGTTTCATAGAAATGTGGCAAAGGGGTTGTGAGATGAAGACCGGACAAGAATGAAATGGCAATTTTAAAAAAAGGGCAATAACTCATCCAAAAGTAGGTCAAATTAAACGCCCTCGTAATATGCACAACTAGACGTTGTACCGATGACTCCTGTGAAGTTTCATAGAAATGTGGCAAAGGGGTTGTGAGATGAAGGCCGGACAAGAATGAAATGGCAATTTTAAGAAAGGGCAGTAACTCATCCAAAAGTAGGTCAAATTAAACGCCTTCGTAATATGCGCAACTAGACGTTGTACCGATGACTCCTGTTAAGTTTCATAGAAATGTGGCAAAGGGGTTGTGAGATGAAGGCCGGACAAGAATGAAATGGCAATTTTAAGAAAGGGCAATACCTCATCCAAAAGTAAGTCAAATTAAACGCCCTCGTAATATGCGCAACTAGACGTTGTACCGATGACTCCTGTGAAGTTTCATAGAAATGTGGCCAAGGGGTTGTGAGATAAAGTCCGGACAAGAAATGTGGACGCCCTGGACAAGAATGAAATGGCAATTTTAAAACAAGAGGGCCATGATGGCCCTGGAATCGCTCACCTGATTTTTTTTTTTCACTTTAGCTATATAAGCTCCGCCCCATAGCAGCCATAGTTTCCGACCAATCAACTTGGCTTGAAGGAATCTGATAGAGGGTCAGGTCACCCTAGGAAGATTTCTACAAAATTATTTGAAAATCGGCCAGACACTTTTGGAGGAGAAGATTTTTTAAGTTTTCACTACAGCCATATAAGGCAAAATAGCCCCGCCCCCCCTGGTGGCCATGTTTCTCGACCAATCAACTTGGCTTGAAGGAATCTGATAGAGGGTCATCCAAGGAACATTTCTACAAAATTATTTGAAAATCAGCCTGACACTTTCGGAGGAGAAGATTTTTTAAGTTTTCACTTTGGCCATATAAGGCAAAATAGCCCCGCCCCCTGGCGGCCATGTTTTTCGACCAATCAACATGGCTTGAAGGAATCTGATAGAGGGTCACCCAAGGAACATTTCTACAAAATTATTTGAAAATCGGCCCGACACTTATGGAGGAGAAGATTTTTTAAGTTTTCACTATAGCCATAAAAGGCAAAATAGCCCCGCCCCCTGGCGGCCTTGCTTTTTGACCAATCAACATGGCTTGAAGGAATCTGATAGAGGATCACCCAAGGAACATTTCTACAAAACTATTTGAAAATCGGCCTGACACTTTTGGAGGAGAAGATTTTTTAAATTTGCACTATAGCCATATAAGGCAAAATAGCCCCGCCCCCCCTGGCGGCCATGTTTTTCGACCAATCAACATGGCTTGAAGGAATCTGATAGAGGATCACCCAAGGAACATTTCTACAAAATTATTTGAAAATTGGCCTGACACTTTCGGAGGAGAAGATTTTAAGTTTTCACTATAGCCATATAAGGCAAAATAGCCCTGCCCCCCCTGGCGGCCATGTTTTTCGACCAATCAACATGGCTTGAAGGAATCTGATAGAGGGTCATCTAAGGAACATTTCTACAAAATTATTTGAAAATCTGCCAACCAGTTTGGGAGAAAAAGAATTTTGAAGTTTTTTCGGTTTCGTTGCCATGGAAACCAGAATTTTGCATGGATCCCAAAAATTTGAAGGAATTCTGGTGAGGTCATTGAGAGGATGCTTTCTGTGAAGTTTCATCCAAATTGACCCACTGGTTACTGAGGAGAAGAAGTTGACGGACGACGCACGACGGACGACGGACGACGCACGACGGACGCCGGACAAAAGGCGATCACAATAACTCACCTTGAGCAAAGCTCAGGTGAGCTAAAAAGGGCAATAACTCATCCAAAAGTAGGTCAAATTAAACGCCCTCGTAATATGCACAACTAGACGTTGTACCGATGACTCCTGTGAAGTTTCATAGAAATGTGGCAAAGGGGTTGTGAGATGAAGGCCGGACAAGAATGAAATGGCAATTTTAAGAAAGGGCAATAACTCATCCAAAAGTAGGTCAAATTAAACGCCCTCGTAATATGCGCAACTAGACGTTGTATCAATGACTCCTGTGAAGTTTCATAGAAATGTGGCCAAGGGGTTGTGAGATAAAGGCCGGACAAGAAATGTGGACGCCCTGACAGACAGACAGACGGACAGACAGACGGACAGACGGACAGACAGACAGACAGACAGACGGCGCAGGCAAAAGCAATATGTCTCCTCCGGAGGGAGGAGACATAATTCATGGGTCAGAGTATAACCGAGACATATACATATTGAGCACAATTGTAACAGTCCTAAAAGATCCATCCTGACCAGGGCTCGAACCTTGGACCCTTAAATCCAAAGGTGAACACTCTACCATGTCGCTATAAAAGCTAGTTCTATAGCAAGGCAGTATACATATACCTTGGCTACATAACCATTGTTGAAAAAAGAATATTGCTAGTCACAATGACTGCTGACCATCAAGTAATACTGTAGATTTTCCGTGGATTCTTAACAGAATATATTAATTTATTTATTGGGGTTTTACGCCACTTTCAACATTATTTCAGTTATATCAGCGACAGTTCACTTATTCATGATCCCTGGGTAAACAAACCAGTACTAGGCTAGAAAATGTGCCTTGCCCAAGGGCACCCCACCATGACCGTAGTGCCGCGACAGAAAATATTAAAGTGCAGTATTCAGACAACTTTCCAGGGATAATCTGATACTTTCCATGGGCACCCCCCCTAGTATGTTTAACCCTTTCCCTCATACGACAATTCTGCAGCAGACGACTTTGAACGTATTTTGTCAAAACGTAGAAAATCTCCATAATCGAATGGATAACCTATGACAAAAAGTGGAAAACATTGTGGCAAAAGGAGAAATTGCACGTTTTGTGCAATTTCTTCTTTTGCCACTATGTTTTCAAAAAGCTGTCTGCTGCAGAGGCGTCAGAAAGCGTCTATATGAGGGAAACGGTTAAGTGGACAACCTTGAATGGTTCCGTGGACGTCACAGAAATTACGTAGACACCCCGGAACATTTCCATGCAGGGGCGAAGCTTTACTTTTCCCACATTGCTTTCATCATTATTCAATAATTATACTTTCATTTATGAGGTTTTTACCTATTTTTTGACAAGATCATTGCAAAGACTTTGAACATATTTTGTCAAAAAATAGAAAATCTCTACAATTGAATGGATAACCTATGACTAAAAGTGGAAAACATTGTGGCAAAAGGAGGAATTGCTTGTTTTGAACAATTTCTTCTTTTGTCACTATGTTTTCAAAAAGCTGTCTGCTGCAGAGGCGTCAGAAAGCGTCTATATGAGGGAAAGGGTTAAGCAGTTGAACTATTGCGGCTCAGGACTGGGAGCTTTTCAGAAATGATTCGGTGATTTATTAAACTGATTCACTTTTTGTCCTTGGTATTTGGAACCAAAATTGAAATGACTCAATGTAATAAAAGAAATGCATTCAACAAGAATAAGGTTTATCGATTCCTTGCCAGGCACAAAGGCATCATAAAAATCATAGAAACAGTTTTCTAGGATTTTTCCACGAATATTTGAGTGTCGTAAAATTTCACATTTTTATGGTTTCCATCTGAAATTTGACCACTGCTTACAAATTGAATTCTTGTATCTTTTACAAAGAAAAACAATCAATGAACATTTTCTCCTTTTGCAACACTGGTTTGTTTACCCAGGGATCATGAATAATTAAATTTAATTGCGCGCTAAATGACCTTAGCTGTCGATGCGCCATAAAACAATATACATTCATTCATTCATTCCTTTTGCAACAATGTTTTCAACTGTACTCCATAATTAAATTTTCAAAGTTGTCTGCTGCAGAATTGTTGTATTTGGTAAAGAATTTATTTTTACAGAGGCCCTAATATAAGTAGTAAACAAACCTTTGTCCTTTAACCCTTTCCCATGGCCCTATATCGCTCACCTGATTTTATTTTGTTTCACTTTAGCCATATAAACCCCGCCCCCCTGGCTGCCATAGTTTTTGACCAATCAACATGGCTTAATGGAATCCGATAGAGGGAATATTTCTACAAAATTATTTGAAAATCGGCCAAACATTTTCGAAAGAGAAGATTTTTTAAGTTTTCAATCAAGCCATATAAGGCAAAATAGCCTCGTCCTCTGGCGGCCATGTTTTTCGACAAATCAACATAGCTTGAAGGAATCTGGGTCAATCTTAAGGAATATTTTGAATCTTTATCTTGAAAAATACCGAGAGGTCGTTGACCTTCTCCAGGAGCAAATATAAAGGTAGAATTTCTAGTTTTCAATATCTGCATCATCCAACAATATGTCAATTTTACCAATGTAAAGGACATGTGATAAATAAATGAAGTTTTTATCGTGTTCACAAAGTGAATTATTACAATTTTGCCAATTTTAAAGGGCCATAATCCAGTCATGTATGGACGGATCTGGCTGGTTTTTAAAAGGAACTGAGCTCTTATGTATATCTAGCTACTGTATAAGTTTGGTAAACATCGTATAATAGATAATGACTTCATCGTGTTCAGAAGGTCAATTATAGCAATTTTGCCAATTTTAAAGGGCCATAATCCAATCATGCATGGATGGATCTGGCTGGTTTTCGAAGTGAGCTCTCATGTATATCTAGCTACTGAATAGGTTTCGTAAACATCGGATAATAAATGAAGACTGTATCGTGTTCACAAGAAATTGTGGACGGACGATGGACAAAGGGCGATCACAAAAGCTCACCTTGTCACTATGTGACAGGTGAGCTAATAACAATTTTGCAGCAGATGACTTAAAAAGCCTCTTGGTAAAAGAATGGAAAATCTCTAAAAATGAAAGTCTAATTATTGAATAGGGTTAAAAACATTGAGGCAAAAGGCGAAATTGCTCATTATGAGCAATTTATCCTTTTGCCTCAATGTTAATAACAAGTCGTCAGCTGCTAGTGCATCTAAATGCATCTATAAGTGGGACAGGGTTAAACCCTTTCCCTCATATAGACGCTTTCTGACGCCTCTGCAGCAGACAGCTTTTTGAAAACATAGTGACAAAAGAAGAAATTGCTCAAAACGAGCAATTTCTGATTTTCCCACAATGTTTTCCACTTTTAGTCATAGGTTATCCATTCAATTATAAAGATTTTCTATTTTTTGGAAAAACATGTTCAAAGTCGTCTGCTGCAGAATTGTCGTATGCGGGACAGGGTTAAGTCTCTCCCACGTACAACAAACCCTCAGCAGACGACTTTAAAAATATTCTTCAGGAATTTAAATCATAGGGTTTAATCTGTAGATGGTATGGGTACAATTTGTAACAAGACAGTATAGAACAACATTGTGGGAAAAAGAGGAATTGCTCATTATGAAAACATTCTCCTTTTTCCATGTTTTCAAATATGTCTGCTACAAACTCCTCAACATTTGCTTGCATGTGAGAAATGGCTACTACTTTCTCTTGTAACTCAGTTCAAGTTCGAGCCAGTGATGTGGTATCAATAGAACAAATCCAATTATTAAACATGTGTATAAATCCAATTATTAAACATGTGTATAAATCTAATTATTAAACATGTGTATAAATCCAATTATTAAACATATGTATAAATCCAATTATTAAACATGTGTATAATTCCAATTATTAAACATGTGTATAATTCCAATTATTAAACATGTGTATAAATCCAATTAGTAAACATGTGTATAAATCCAACTATTAAACATGTGTATAAATCCAATTTTTTTAACATGTGTATAAATCCAACTATTAAACATGTGTATAAATAGTACTATTAAACATGTGTTTAAATCCAATTATTAAAGATGTGTATAAATCCAATTATAAAATATGTGAATAAATCCAATTATTAAACGTGTAAAATTCAATACTTAACATGTGTATAACTCAATTTTTTAAACGTGTATATAAATCCAATAAATCTAATTATCAAACATGTATATAAATCTAATTATTAAACATGTGTATGAATATAATGTTTAAACATGTTTATAAATCCAAGGGTAAAGGATGTTAAGAGACTGCTTTTGTACAGGCTCACCAGAGTTAGCAGATAAAAACCCTTTTTTGCTAGTTGTGGGCCGTGAATCAATGGAAACTAACAAAGGCACTCTATAATTCTGGTTTCAATATCTCTATGACAACCTTACACAAATATTTCAGGTTGTATAAGATTTTTTATGGTTTCTATTTCAAGTTGACCATCAGTAAGAAATTGATTATCAGTATAATATAACTGCAATAAACATCTTGTATTTCTCTTCAACCCTCTCCCATTCACGACAAATCTGAGGCAGATTTTGAAACATTTTGTCAAAATTATGGAAAATATCTGTAAGTTAACCCTTTCCCTCATATAGACACTTTCTGATGCCTCTGCAACAGACGGCTTTTTGAAAACATAGTGACAAAAGAAGAAATTGCACAAAACGTGTTTTCCACTGTAAGTCATAGGTTATCCATTCAAATATAGAGATTTTCTATTTTTTGACAAAATATGTTCAAAGTCGTCTGCTACAGATTTGTTGTATGAGGGAAAGGGTTAAGCCATTCCCACATACAGCTGCTTTCTGACACCTCTGCTGTAGACGAATTTGAAAACACTGTTGCAAATGTCAATATATTTTCAACTTTATTCAATAATTGTTCTTTAACCCTTTCCCTCATACAACAATTCTGCAGCAGACGACTTTGAACTTATTTTGTCAAAACATAGAAAATGTCGTTTGAGCAATTTCTTCTTTTGTCACTATGTTTTCATAAAGCCGTCTGCTGCAGAGGCATCAGAAAGCGTCTATATGAGGGAAAGGGTTAATCCTTTCCCACAGAATGATATGCTTATTTTTAGAGTTGTTTCCCTAGCTTTGACTGATGGTATTTTCAACAGTTTCTCAAAAACTGTGTTTCAGGCACCAGGACTTTAAACACTTTTTGCCACATACAACAAATCTGCAGCAGACAACTTTGAAAACATCTGAGTAAAAATGTAGAAAACATGTATTAATAGAAGTGTTAAATTAGAATGATTATTGCAGATTGAATATACATTCAACAGATTTAACCTTCCCACCTGTCAGATGTTTCTTGACATATCAAAAGTGGACAAAATGAGGGACAATTTATTCTTTTTGCCAAAAAGTTTTCATCACTCTTTAATAACTGTACATTCCTTAGTAACAAGAGGGTTGCATAGATCACATGCGTCACCTGGGACAGTCGGATAATAAGTGAGAAAAATGGCCGGAGAGAAAGACATGCACATTGGGGATGACGAAAAACAGAACAGCATATTAGAGTTATGGTTCTTGGATTGCTCCGTTCTCCTGATGAGATCATATTAAATGTCTCCTGATCAACGAGTATAAATGTTCCCCTGATCAACGAGTATAAATGTTCCCCTGATCACAGGGTATAAATGTTCTCCTAATCACAGGGTATAAATAGTCTCCTGATCACAGGGTATAAATAGTCTCCTGATCACAGGGTATAAATGTTACCCTGATCAGAGGGTATAAATGTTCTCCTGATCACAGGGTATAAATAGTCTCCTGATCACAGAGTATAAATGTTCCCCTAATCACAGGGTTTAAATGTTCCCCTGATCACAGGGTATAAATGTTCTCCTGACCACAGGGTATAAATGTTCCCCTGATCACAGGGTATACATGTTCCCCTGATCACAGGGTATAAATGTTCCACTAATCATGTTCCCCTGATCACAGGGTACACATGTGCTCTCTGATCACAGGGTATAAACTGTTCCCCTGATCACAGGCGCTGTATACAGGTATGTTCCTGATCACAGGGTTATACATGTTCTCCTGATCACAGGGTATACATGTTCCCCTGATCACAGGGTATACATGTTCTCCTGATCCAGGGTATACATGTTCCCGCTGATCACAGGGTATAAATGATCTCCTGATCACAGGGTAGAAATAGTCTCCTGATCACCGGGTATAAAAGTTCCCCTGGTCACAGGGTATAAATGTTCTCCTGATCACAGGGTATAAATGTTCTCCTGATCACAGAGGTATAAATGTCTCCTGATCACAGGGTATAAATGTTTCCCCTGGTCATAGTATAAATGTTCTCCTGATCAACGGGTAAATGTTCTCAGTCTGATCACAGGGTATACATGTTCCCTAATCACAGGGTATACATGTTCCCCTGATCACAGGGTATAAATGTTTTTCCTAACTCACAGGTATAAATGTTCCCCTTGATCAATGGCTATAAATTTCGCTCCTAGATGTCAGGCTATAAATGTTGCAAGGTATAAAGTAAATTACCAAAAAGAAACATTAAGTATAACCAATTAATACAAACCGGGCGGACACAGTTTTTGACTTGTAGTCGTGCTCCTGCAGATTTCTTGTATGCGGGAAAAGGTTGAGTTGTAACTAAATCTACTCAAGTCTTTTAAGTTAATTTCATTGAGATACCGAAGACTTAATTGCTATAAGCATTTAATTCTGTGCACAGTAGAGCTCTGATAATACTAAGTAATATTCACAGCAGTGTGCCTGCTTAACAGCCTCCTTCTTGTAACAGCAAAGTTTGTTTTATGGGGTCATAAAATCCTTTAACACTTTCCCACATAAGCTGACAATCTATAGCATAAATATCTCAATAACAAGACTTATGGTGCACTTCATTCTCAGGTGAGATTGAAAGCTCAAGTTATTTTAATTGATAGCAATAGACACTCTTACAGTATATGTTTTTATGTATTGCCTGTTGTCGAAAAAATGATGCAGGTGACTTTCATCAATACAGAAACCTTCTCTACAAAATATCTGTAACAGTTTAAACTATATATGGTTAATTTTCCTAGAAATTCACTTTAGCCGTTTAGCCCATGTAGACTCGTTTTGTTTTAGTCATTTGCAGGAGTACACACATTGTTGGCAAAGGGAAGAATATTTCAATCTGTTCAATAATCCAAACCATAATTTTTGTCTAGATGTTTTCAAAATCATCTGCTGCAGTTTTGTTGCATCTTTGGAGGGTTAACCCTTTCCCTCATATAGACGTTTCTGACGCCTTGCTGCAGCAGGTGGCTTTTTGAAAACATAGTGACAAAAGAGAGAGAATTGCTCAAAACGAGCAATTTCTCCTTTTACCACAATGTTTTCCATTTGTAGTCATAGGTTATCCATTCAATTATAGAGATTTGCTTTTTTTTGATAAAATATGTTTGAAGTCGTCGTCTGCAGAACTGGTCGTATGAGGGAATGGCTTAAGAAAATCAAGTGTTGACATCATGCCCAGACCTCAGGAGGATTATGTAAGTAGTTTGTCATGCAGATCTGATACAAACTTGTTGAAACATTTTGCCAAAAAATTATGTGAGGTGAACATCCTCTTGTAAATTAACCCTTGTATGGACATAACTCAATGTCATCATTAACAAATATCTCTTGTATGATCCTTTACCAATTTCCCTATCCAAACATTATTAGAACTTGAAAAACTCCAGCAGTTATGGCAAAAATAGCATATATTTAGCCGGTACAACTCTGATAAAACTCGGCTTGAGCACAATACAACAAGAGGCCTCATGAGGGCCTATGCTCTTTGGTCATTCACAATCCAGAGCATGTATGTATGGTGAACATCTGGATAATAAATGGAGGCTCTATTGTGTTCACAAGCTCTATTATAGCAATTTTGACAATTTCAAGGGCCCATAATCCAGTCTTGCATCAATATTTAGACTACTATCTAAGTTTGGGAAAGATAGGATGTAAAATGGAGGCTCTATTCATGTTCACAAGCTGTATTATAGTAATTTTGACAATTTCATAGGCCATAACGCAGGTCTTGCAAGGGCACATATGGCTGGTTTTCAAAAGGAACCGAGCTACTCATCTATATTTAACTACTATCTACGAGTTTGGAGAAGATCACGATAGTAAAATGGAGCCTCCATTGTGTTACAAGGCGTATTATAGACATTTTGACAATTTCAAGGGCCATATTCAGTCTTGCATGTGGCCAATCTAGCTGGTTTGCAAAAGGAACCGAGCTCTCATCACATATTTAACTAGCTATCTGAGTTTTGTGAAGATCAAGAGACCTCTATTGTGTTCGACTAAGCTCTATTATAGCAATGTTTGACAATTTCAAGGGCCATAATCCAGTTTTGCATGGGCGGATCTGGCTGGTTTGCGAAAGGAACTGAGCTCTGCATTAATATTAGCTACTATCAAAGTTTGGTGAAGATCAGATGAGTAATGGAGTCTCATTGTATTTCACAAGCTGTATTATAGCAATTTTGACAATTTCAAGGGCCATAATTCAGTCTTGCACAGGCAATCTGGCTGGTTTGGCAAAAGGAACCGAGCTCTCATCAATATTTAACTACTATCTAAGTTTGGTGAAAGATCGGATAGTAAAATGGAGGCTTTATTGAGTACACAAGCTCTATTATAGCAATTTTGTGACAATTCAAGGGCCGATAATCCAGTCATGCAAGGGCACATCTGGCTGGTTTTCGAAAGGAACCAAGCTCTCATAAATATTTAACTTCTATCTAAGTTTGGTGAAGATCAGATAGAAAATGGATCCTCTATTGTGTTCACAAGCTCTATTATAGCAATTGTTGACAATTTCAGGGCCATAATCCAGTCTTGCATGGGGGATCTGGCTGGTTTGTGAAAGGAACCGAGCTCTCAAGGATATCTAACTACTGTATCAGATTGATTGAGATGTAATCAAAACGTGAAGACTGTATCGCGTTCACAAGCTGTATTATAGCAGTTTTGACAATTTCAGGGGCCCATAATCCAGTTTTGCATGGACGGAGTCTGGCTGGTTAGCAAAAGAACCAAGCTCTCATGGATAGTCTAACTACTGTATAAGTTTGATTGAGATACAATCAAAACTGAAGACTGTATCGCGTTCACAAGCAATTGTTACAAACGCACGGACGACAGACACCACGCCAAGGCATAAGCTCTTCTGGCCTTGGCCATAAAGCTAAACATCGAGGGTTAACAGTTTCACATGCTAATCACATGCTGATAATAAACCAAGTATTCCTGTAATTTTTCAGGACTTAATGAATCAAACACTTTTGTGAGATGTGTGACAAGTAAATTTGCACAACTCATGTCTCTTACAAATGTTTTAATTTGGACAGTGATCTGCGAAAAAACAAGCCTTAATGTAATTATTACATGACTGCATGTGGAAAAAAGAACTGCCTTCGCATCCATGCTCATTCGTCTATAAAAATATAGTTGAAATTATTGTGAATAATTAAGGAGAAATTGCTCATTACGAGAATTTTCTCCTCTATGCAATAAGTTTTTTCAAGGTTACTGCTGCAGAGCATCAGAAAGCATCAGTGTAAATGGGAAAGGGTTATTAAAGCAGACAACCTCCAGATAACCCTTTCCTACATATAGACGCTTTATGATGCCTCTGTAGCAGACAACTTTTAAGCCTTTCCCACATAGTAGATGCTTTCTGATGCCTCTGTAGCAGACAACTTTAAGCAGTTCCACATATAGACACTTTCTGATGCCTCTGTAGCAGACCACATCAGTTAACCCTTTCCACATAATTATAGACGCTTTCTGATGCCTCTGTAGCAGACATACCTTTTGAAAACTGTGACAATAGAAGAAATTGCTCAAAGCGCTTTTCAATAATTTTACTTTCAATTATAGAGAAGTTTCCGTATTTTGCCCATATATTTTCAAAGTCATCTGCTGCAGAGTTATTGTACTGTGGGAAAGGGGTTTAAATAGCGTTAAACAATAACAATTATGATAAGGCTTAAACCCTCATGTTCCAAAAAGCATTCTGACTAATTAATCGGATTGCTTTTTTACATTCTGTTCATCTTGATTGTATTTTTACACTCACTTGGCAGTTTTGCTATTTCCATTAAAACACAGATCCACATTTGTTTGGCTGAAATAATTTTGTGGTTTTGTTAAATACATTTTATTTTACACGAAAACAACAAGCAATTTTCAGTTAACCCTTTCCCCTCATACAACAATTCTGCAGCAGATGACTTTGAACATATTTTGTCAAAAAATAGAAAATCTCTATAATTGAATGGATAACCTATGACTAAAAGTGTCACTATGATTTCAAAATGCTGCAGAGGCGTCAGAAAGCGTCTATATGAGGGAAAGGGTTAATGGGTTAATTAATAAAGCGCAAAGTAGCAGCTGCATTTAACCAATCTTCTAGCAAGGACGAAATTATTTTTTAATAATTCATTGTTTTTGAACAACCAATTATATGTTGTCTACGTTAACAGTGAGAATAATCCCTACTACTTATGTATAGAACCTTTGATGCCTTCGATTTTAAGAAGTTTCATGCTATTTCAATCTCAATAAAACCAAACCCAAGCTAATGGCTGCAGTGGCAATTGCTCATATATATCTGATGACATGCCAATGTCTAAGAATATCCTTTCGACAGGTCACAGCTCATCATATCTGATGACTGCATGCCTAATACATGTTGTCTCTGAGGGAACTTTGCGTCAGCCAATCAAATTATCACTTAGAAAATCGTTAGGTATTAACAGGGGAGATAACCAATATAAATAAGTGATTGTATAGTAACGAGAGTTGGTTGTATCATGTGATTTCATGGGACAGGAAAATGAGCACCAGTCCTGTTTATTTACATTTGATTGTATAGGGTCGACCAGAGACAACCTTTTATTAGGTGTGTTCAGATCTAACATACTCACAGCAGGAGACAACCGTTTATTAGGTGTCTTTAGATCTAACATACTTACAGCAGGAGACAACCGTTTATTAGGTGTCTTTAGATCTAACATACTTACAGCAGGAGACAACCGTTTATTAGGTGTCTTTAGATCTAACATACTCACAGCAGGAGACAACCGTTTATTAGGTGTCTTTAGATCTAACATACTTACAGCAGGAGACAACCGTTTATTAGGTGTCTTTAGATCTAACACTCACAGCAGGAGACAACCTTTTATTAGGTGTCTTCAGATCTAACATACTCACAGCAGGAGACAACCATTTATTAGGTGTCTTCAGATCTAACATACTCACAGCAAAGTAATAAGGTCTGATTTCAATGAGATTTGTGACCAGCAATTCATTTATCAAAGATTCCCCCATCAGAACATTTATCAACCCCATTAGAACATTTATCAAAGATTCCCCCATCAGTACATTTATCAAAGATCCCCCCATCAGAACATTTATCAAAGATCCCCCCATCTGTACATTTATCAAAGATTCCTCCATCAGTACAGTTATCAAAGATCCCCAAACACTACAGTTATCAAAGATCCCCCATCACTACAGTTATCAAAGATCCCCCCTCAGAACATTTATCAAAGATTCCCCCATCAGTACATTTATTAAATATTCCCCCGTCAGCACATTTATCAAATATTCCCCCATCAGAACATTTATCAAAAATATCCCCTATCAGTACATTTATCAAATATTCCCCCGTCAGCACATTTATCAAAGGTTCCCCTGTCAGCACATTTATCAAGTATTCCCCCGTCAGCACATTTATCAAATATTTCCCAAACAGTACATTTATCAAATATTCCCCCATCAATACATTTATCAAAGATTCCCCCATCAGTACATTTATCAAAGATTCTCCCATCAGTACATTTATCAAAGATTCTTCCATCAGTACATTTATCAAAGATTCTCCTATCACAGAGCATTTATTAAAGTTTCCCCCATCAGTACATTTATCAAAGATCCCCCCCATCAGTGCATTTATCAAAGATCCCCCCCCCCCCCCATCAGTGCATTTATCAAAGATCCCCCCATCAGTACATTTATCAAAGATTCCCCCATCAGAACATTTATCAAAGTTTCCCCCATCAGTACATTTATCAAAGATCTCCCCATCAGTACATTTATAAATGGAAATGCACCCAAACAACAGGCTTTACCCTTTTCCCACCTGCAGAAGCATTTTGACGCATCCACAGCAGACAACCTTTGAAAACATGGTGAAAACATCTATTTCTGCCACAAAAATTATTTATTATTCATTCATTTATAGATATTATACATATATTTGCCTAGTGGTTGTCAAATGCTTCTGCTGCAGATTTTCTGAATGCTGCAACTACTACAGTCAAACCTGTGCTAAAGACCACCTTGGCACAGTGATTCCCTGTCTATAGCAACCACTCTCTTAGTTTCCCGATTACTCATTTTCTGCATAAATGACCCTGGAATTAAAGACCACCTGTTAACAAAGACCAGATTGTTGTGTTACCATGAGTGGTCTTTATACACAGGTTCCACTGTATTTTGAAAGTTGTCTGATGAAAATTTATCTGCAAGTGGGAAAGGTTTAACCCTTTCCCAGATACAACAAGTTTGCAGCAGACGACTTTAAAAAAAACATGGTGACAAAAACCTGAAAAATCTCCATAAAAGACAGTTCAATTGTTAAATAAAGTCGAAAACATTGTGGCCAATGTTGAAATTGCTCATCATGAGCAATTTCACCTTTGGCCATAATGTTTTCAAAAGTCCTCTGCTGCAGATGTGTCAAAATGCGTCTATAGGTGAGAAAGGTTTAAAATAGTCTTTCTATGTGTTGCTTTCATTATGATAAAGTATTATATAACAGTAACATAGATCATAAAACCCAATTCTGCAGTGCTTTTATTGATGCATAATCCCTTTTATTTATCTGTTAGAGTGGTGATAGGACCCTCCCTACGATCCATCAATATTGATTAACTCTTTTCCAACATACAACAGATCTGAAGAAGAAAACTTTGAAAACATATCCGTAAAAATATTGAAAATCTGTTTAAAGGAAAGTATTAAATTATTAAATAGAGTTGAACAAATTGTGGCAAATGGAGAAATTGCTCATAATGAGAAATTTCTCTATTTACCACAATGCTTCGAAAAGTCTATATGTGGGAAAAGGCTAATTTATCAGCTGAGGAAGAAATCTCTGCAGCAGACAACTTTTTGAAAACATTTGAGAAACAAAAAGGAACTTTTTACTTAGATATTTTCAAAGTCATCTGCTGTATATTTCTTTGTATGTGGAAAGGGGTTTTAAGGATTATTGTAGTATAGAGTTTGATTGATTGATTGGGGTTTAATGCCGTTTTTAACAATTTCTCCTACTTATGCATTTCCTGATTTTCTCACACCAGTACTCCGCACAACAATCTTCCCAAGCAACTGGCTGCTTTTCCACATAGACTTAGCCCATTAGTGGAAGACGAATGACGCATGTCGCATTGACTTTTGTCAATCCTCGGAAAGAAAGTTGGCCGAGCCGGGATTCAAACTCACAATCCCTGGATATGGTAGTATAGAGAGTGGAAACAATCAGACCAGGCCATTTCTCATGTCCAACTTCATTATATGGTATAAAATGTGACATGTCTGTGGCAGCCAACTACAATAGTTTAGTTTAGCCATTTCCCCCCATACAGCAAACCTGCAGCAGACGCCTTTGAAAACATGAAGGCAAAAATATTGAAATTATTTATAAATGAAAGTATCATTATTGGATAGAGTTATAAACATTGTGACAAAAGGAGAAATTGCTCATGATCAGCAATTTCTCCTGTTGCCACTTTGTTTTCTAAAGTCGTCTGCTGAAGAGGCGTCAGAAAGCATCTATATGTGGAAAAGGGTTAAACTTATTTTTTTTACATTGATTGTGAAACAAGCCTTAATCTTATATTAATCAGGCTCGATGTCTGCTTCCTGGAAACATAACCAGTACTGAGCAATTTCTACTATTGCCATATAATGTATTCAAAATGCATATGCATGTGGGAAAAAGTTAACAAAAGGGCCATGATAGCCCAATATCGCTCAACTGAGTAAGTGTTTTAGGGTCCTAATTTAATTGCTTTACAAAAATAAGAAAGAAGGTCAAAAAATCATGTTGAAGGTCATCCAAAGACAATGATGATATTTGATTGTAATAGATCACACTAAGGTCATGGTCCCATGTTTATAAATCAATGTAAAGGACATAAATGTGACAAATAAATTAAGATTTTATCGTGTTCACAAAGTCAATTATAACAATTTTGCCAATTTTAAAGGGCCATAATTCAGTTGTGCATAGACAGATCTGTTTTTCAAAAGGAAGCGAGCTCTCATGGAAATCTAGCTACTGAATGAGTTTGGTAAACAATGGATAATAAATGATGACTTTTACTTATTCATAAGGTCAATTATAGCAATTTTGCCAATTTTAAAGGGCCATAATCCTGTCATGCATGGTTTTCCAAAGGAACCAAGCTCTCATAGATATCTAGCTAAATAAGTTTGGTAAATATCGGATAATAAATGAAGACTTTATCGTATTCACAAGAAATTGTGGACAGACGAAGGACGAAGGGCGATCACAAAAGCTCAACTTGTCACTATGTGACAGGTGAGCTAAAAAGGCTCATTGAATTGATCATGCTAACAATGCAGATCTTCATCAGACTGTGAGAATACACATACTAATCTGAATCTACAAAGTTCCCAAATGTCAAAGCACAAATTTATATGTAATGGTAAGATTTGGGTTTAATGCCGTTTTCAGCATTTTTTCAGTCATATAACGGCGACCAGTTCACTTACTCATGTGTTGTCTGGCTTTCTCACACCAGTACTCCACACATCATACTTTTGAAGCAACTGGCTACTTTTCCACATAGACTGTTAGCCCTTCAATGGAAGACGAAATTGGCTTGTCAGAATGAGTTTTGTCAAACTTTTGCGGGAAGGAATGTTGTCCGAGCTGGGGATTTAACTCACAACCCCTGGATTGACAGCCTGCGACGCTACCGACTGAGCTACCAGGGATAGGTGATGTTATGGTTATATCATCCTCCTCAAGAAGTTGACACCCAGATATGATCTCTAGTCTGGTCACACCAGAAGCTTAAACAAATTGTAGTCGTAATGGCATTACGACTGACGGTCTTGAGTAAGAATCAACTTACCAACAGTTTTGGTAATTTACCCAAGAGACTGGAATACTGTGATATGACTGACAAACTATAGTATGACTGAAATACTGTGATATGCCTAAAACACGGTGATATGACTGAAATGATGTGATATGACTGAAATGATGTGATATGACTGAAATACTGTGATATGACTGACATACTATGATATGCCTAAAATACTGTGATATGCAGTTAAGAACATCATGAAATTGACAATCTGAGCGGAACGTGATTGGATCGTGAGCGTGATTGGAACGAAGTTGGAACGCTTTATGAGCGGAACAGAATTTTGCGCTCTGAACGAAATAATCATAATGATTGCAAAAATCCAATCATTCGTTCATTGAAAGGTTGCAACAACTATCCGATAATTATTTTACGAAACTATTTTATTAAAAGTCATATTTGTATACTAAACTTTTGTTTTATAAGACACTCAAGTATCCGATTGAATTAGAATGTAACACATATTATTAATATGATCATTTTTGAAGTACAATTTGCTACTAACGATTGTGCTGAAAAAACTCTAGATCGTTTATTGATATTTAGGGTTAAGTAAAAGAAAAATTAAACGAAACGAAATTAATTTAAGCCAATCAAATCGCTGAACGGATTTTGATCGAAAAAAAGCGTTCCGAGTAAGCGTAAAAAAGCGCTCAATCTGAACGGAACGGAAACAAGGAATGTTATAGATGAGTGAACGCTTTGAGAGCGGATTGGAACGTGAGCGGAGCGGAACGGAACGGAGCGGAGCGTGAACGGTAAATTTGTCAATTTCAAGATGTTCTTATTTGTATGCCTAAAATACTGTGATATGACTGAAATGATGTGATATGACTGACATACTATGATATGCCTGAAATACTGTGATATGACTGAAATGATGTGATATGACTGAAATACTGTGATATGACTGACATACTATGATATGACTGAAATACTGTGATATGACTGAAATGCTGTGATATGACTGAAATACTGTGGAAAGTTGCATAGTTTACCATTAAATGAACACATCATTTTTGTTTTTTTTTGTTTCAGAAGCTTTCAAATAAGATGATTCTTAAAAAAGTTTGAGAATTGGAATTTAAAATTTGTAAATGATTTAACTCTTTTCCAAAATGCATTTCCATAATCTGCAGCATACAACTGTTGAAAACATCCTTGCAAAAGAAGAAAATTACTCTAAATGAACAATTTCTCTTTTTGCATACAACTTTTCAAAAATATTTTCAGGGGGTTGATTTTTATGTGTTACCTATCTATTTTCCATCAGTCTGGCACAGTCTGATAATCCATTATATGTAATTGAAAATGTTTTAGCATCAAATAATGTTTGGCTTGGACTTAATCGTTAGACACGAAAATAAGTCGTGCATATTGACCTACTACAGAGATTGTTTGGACAACAATTCATTTGATTTGATTTGCGAATGTAAGTTTTTGACGGCATTTTGAAAACATAGTGACAAAAGAAGAAATTGCACAAAACGTGCAATTTCTCCTTTTGACACAATGTTTTCCACTTTTAGTCATATGTTATCCATTCAATTATAGAGATTTTCTTTTTTTGACCAAATATGTTTAAAGTCGTCTGCTGCAGAATCGTCGTATGAGGGAAAGGGTTAAAGCATACCAACACTTTCCTCATACAATATATCTGCAACAAACGACTTTGAAATCATCTAGGAAAAAATATGAAGAGAATCTCTCAGTAACAGTATACGATTATTGAATAGAATTGTGGCAAAAGCGAAAATTGCTTATCAATATTTCGACATGGAATAATAACAAGAGGCCCAAGAGTGCTATTATCTCTTGACTGCATTAAGCAACAAGGAATATTTCTACAAAATTATTTTAAAATGGTCAACATACTTTCTTTTTTTTTTTCCAGTTGACTGTTTACAGTGAGGTGTGCAAAATTTACAAATATATGCGGTCGGTATGCGTTTGTCATGTGATCAACATTTTTTCAGAGCATACTTATAATATTTAGCTTAGAAACAGTTCCTATTTTAGGTAGACATGGATTAACATTATTAAATGAATTCTACACAAATCAAGACATCTCTTTGAACGTGAAAATAACATTCAGTAAGTTAAAATTACTATTAGAAGGAGAATTTGACGTGATTTAATCCTGATATTGACACATTATAGTCTGTTACCAGTCTAATCAGGTGCGCGTTATTACTCATTTGTCTTCGTAAATAAGTTAAAAAATGCGAGTTTAAAGAAACTGCAAATACTTATAACATCGGAATATTTATTTCATTTTAGATGTGTCATTACTTAGTGTTTTTAAACAAACGCAATTGTAATATGTTCAAGACATTTAAATTTGTTTTTTTCTAATAACAACTCTTCCTCCCATTTCATTTCTGAAAAGCTTTTAAAAATATAACTCGCCAGCTCCTTTCCGGACAGTCCAACCCCCTGTTGGCCATGTTTTTTCGACCCATCATTATGGCTTGAAGGAGTCTGATAGAAGCTTAGGTCATTTGCGCATATTGGGTTCTCTGTCTAACAATAAAGCGCTCATCTGGGCCGTTGCAGGAAAGGTATTGTTGTTTTGTAATTGGGAAGGTATTCAGACTAATAATAATAATACTACTTTATAAGAGGGTAACACAGTAAGTTTCACTCATCTTCCCTGTGACACTCAACAACGAACATCAAAAATTCAGTTTTACATTGAATAAATCTGAAAACATAGTGACAATAGAATGAGCAATTTCTCCTTTTGTCACAATGTTTTCCACTTTTAGTCAGTGTATATCCATTCAATTATAGAGATTTTCTATTTTTTCACAAAATATGTTCAAAGTCGTCTGCTGCAACATTGTTGTATGAGGGAAATTGTTAATAGCATCTACAATTTTTTGTTGAAAAATCTTAAACAAGAGGCCCAAGAGAGCCAGTATCGCTCCACGGCCATAAGGCAAAAATTAAAATCTCCAAACAGCCCTGCCCCCTGGTGGCCATGTTTTTTACCAACCACCATGGCTTAAGCCTTTCCCTCATACGACAAATCTGCAGAAGCGACTTTGAATATATTTTGTGAAAACATAGACAATCTCTAGAATTGAATGGATAAGTTAAGAAAAGTTGAAAACATTGTGGCAAAAGAAGAAATTGCTCGTTTTGAGCAATTTCTTCTTTTGTCGCTATGTTTTCAAAAAGCCGTCTGCTGCAGAGGCATCAGAAAGTGTCTTTATGAGGGAATGGGTTAAAGGAATCTTGTAGAGTGTCACCCAAGGAATGTTTCTGCAAAATTATTTGAAAATCAGCCTGACACTTTCGTAGGAGAGGATATTTTAAGTTTTCTCTTTAGCCATATAAGGCAAAATAGCCCCGCCCTCTGGCGGCAATGTTTTTTTTACCAATCAACATGGCTTGAAGGAATCTGGAACATTTCTACAAAATTATTTGAATATCAGCCAGACACTTTCGGAGAAGAAGATTTTTTAAGTTTTCACTATGGTCATATAAGGCAAACTAACTCCGCCCTCTGGTGGCCATGTTTTTTGACCAATCACCATGGCTTGAAGGAATCTGATAGAGGGTCACCCAATGAACATTTCTACAAAATAATTTGAAAATCGGCTGAACACTTTCGGAGAAGAAGAATTTTTAAGTTTTCACTATAGCTATATAAGGCAAAATAGTCCCGCCCCCTGGTGGCCATGTTTTTCAACCAATCAACATTTCTTGAAGGAATCTAATAAAGGGTCACCCAAGGAACATTTCTACAAAAAAAAAAAGAAAATCGGCCTGACACTTTCGGAGAAGAAGATTTTTTAAGTTTTCACTATTTTTTTCTTTTGGTTTCCACAGAATTTTAGATGGATCAAAACATTTTGAAGGAATTTAAGAGAGGACATTAAGAGGATGCTTCCTATAAATGTTTTAACCAAATTGGCCAAGTGGTTAGGGAGAAGAAGTCGTTTAAAGGAAAAAGTTAACACATGCATGCACGCACGACAGACAATTCACCATGACATAAGCGCGACTGGCTTTCAACCAGTGGAGCTAAAAATGAAAATATATATAATCCTTGAATCAAGTTGAAAATATTGTGGCAAAAGGAGAAACTGTTTATCAATGAGTAATTTCTCCTTTTGTCACATTTTTTTCTTAAAAAGATTTCTGCTGCAGATGCATCAATATACCTCTGTATCTTTGAAAGGGATATTCCCATTATTTCAAACAATTGTCTTTGTTTCAAGGCAAAGTTGAACCTTTTAAAGCTAATGGAAAGACAAAGTGTCAGACCAGACAGATGGAAATTAAGATTGGATAAACATGGTAAAACACAATAGCCAATGCATTAACCTCTTTCTACATTCAGATGATTTCTGACTCATCTACAACAAACGTCTTTTTTAAACATTGTGGAAATTGTGCAATTACCATTTTGACCACAATCTTTGCAACTATTTTCAAACAAGAGGGCCATGATGGCCCTGGATCGCTCAACTGATTTTTCTTTTTTTTCACTTATGCATATAAGCCCCGCCCCCTGGCAGCCATAGTTTTCAACCAATCAACATGGCTTGAAGGAATCTGATAGAGGGTCACCCTAGGAATATTTCTAAAAATTATTTGAAAATTTGCCAAACACTTTCGGAGGAGAAGATTTTTTAAGTATTCACTCATGCCATATAAGGCAAATAAACTTGTTTTCGTTTTGTTGCCATGGAAACCAGAATTCTGCATGAATACCAAAAATTTGAAGGAATTCTGGTAAGGTCATTGAGAGGATGCTCCTATGAAGTTTCATCCCAATTGACCCATTGGTTACTGAGGAGAAGAAGTTGATGGACACCGGACGACACGACGGATGCCGGACAAAAGGCGATCACAATAACTCGCCTTAAGCACTTCGTGCTCAGGTGACCTAAACATTTATTTTTTTCTAGACATTTCCAGAAATTTGCCTAGATATTTTGAAAGACATCTGCTGCAGATTTGTTGCATGTGGGAAAAGGTTTTAAACAAAAGCGAGTGCATTAACTCAATTTCCTTTTGCAGATGACTTTTGATGTTACTACGGTGGATATCATTTTTTAAAACATTATAAGAAAAGAAGAAGTTGCCAGTTATGAGTAATTTATCTGGTTCTGTCAACATTTCCAGTTCTGTATCAACGCTTTTACATACTTCAAACTGATCAAACATGGCTATCTGGACTTTATATAGGCTTTTAGCTGATTGATGAGGAACATAATGAATCAAACCAATTTAACATTTTCCCCCATACAACAAATCTGCAGCAGATGACTTTGAAAACATCTAGGCAAAGACACGGATAATCTCTGGGAAAGGGTTAACCCTATCCAATATGCAGACATATTTTGATTCCAGATAAATTCATATGACTGAAGTGGTCTCCCATTGGACAATAATATTAGATTTTGTCGAAAGTGTTTTTAATAAAGTTGAATACCCTCTGACTGATTTGTAATCAAATCATTGTTTGCTTTGAGCTTTATTGACAGCTTTTCCGAACAACATGTATTTTCTGAAATTGAAAGTAAAATTCACTTCAAATAAGGGTGACCTATAATTTGACACATCATAGCTAAAACAAGAGGGCCATGATGGCCCTGGAATCGCTCACCTGATTTTTTTTTTTTACTTTAGCTAAATAAGTCCCACCCCCTGGCGGCCATAGTTTCCGACCAATCAACTTGGCTTGAAGAAATCTGATAGAGGGTCACCCTAGGAACATTTCTCCACAATTATTTGAAAATTGGCCTGACACTTTTGGAGGAAAAGATTTTTTAAGTTTTCACTATAGCCATAGTATGCAAAATAGCCCTGCCCACTGGCGGCCATGTTTTTTGACCAATCAACATGGCTTGAAGAAATCTGAAAGTGGGTTACTTAAGGGACATTTCTACAAAATTATTTGAAAATCGGCCTGACACTTTCGGAGATGAAGATTTTTTAAATTTTTACTATAGCCATATAAGGCAAAATAACCCCGCCCCCCTGGCGGCCATGTTTCTCGACCAATCAACATGGCTTGAAGGAATCTGATAGAGGGTCATCCAAGGAACATTTCTACAAAATTATTTGAAAATATGCCAACCAGTTTGGGAGAAGAAGAATTTTGAAGTTTTTTTCATTTCGTTGCCATGGAAACCAGAATTATGCATGGATCCCAAAAATTTGAAGGAAATCTGGTGAGGTCATTGAGAGGATGCCGGACAAAAGGCGATCACAATAACTCACCTTGAGCAAAGCTCAGGTGAGCTAAAATCAAGAGGGCCATGATAGCCCTATATAGCTCACCTAATTTAATAGAACTTCAATAGTTTTTGGGATAGGGGCGTTTCGCCACTATCTCATAGCGAAGCTGCTTTCGAAAAGTCGAATTTAAAGCTGCAACCGCAGTCCACATGTGTATACCTACACCAAAATCGAGTTTTGATTGGTTATAATCTGCCTTTTCAACGATTTCATTGGTTCGACCGAATCACAAAACCCTCCGCTGCATAAATTTATGAGACAAAATAGTTTCTATGAATGAAACTCACTCTGAACTATGGTTGACCTTAAGGTCAGTAGTGTGAGGTAACGTCGACCGTTCTGTGACCCCATTAGTTTACAACAGTCGACTTATAGAGAAATGTGCAAAGCACTGTAAATACAATTATTGAAAGGAGTTGAAACCATTGTGGCAAAAGTAGAAATTGCCTACGAAAAGCAATTTCCCCTTTTGTCACAATGTTTTCGATTGTCGTCTGCTGCACATGCGTCTGTAGGCGGAAAATGGTTACATCCTTCCCATGGAAGCGGAACCCTTTCCGTGATACTATAACAGTTCGAATATTTAAAATATATTGTTGAAAATGGAGCTATTGCTGACAATGAGCAATTCCTCCTTTTCACACAATGCTTTCAAACACGTTTCAAATTAATTCTTTTCATATTTAAACGTTTTACTATGGACGTTCTTTCCCTCTTTCTCCCTTCCGGACACATTTTGAATAACATGCTAGAGATGAATGATTACGAGCAATTTTGCCTTACATCAAGGGGAAAAATATATAGTTGAAACCTTTGTGGAAAAAGAGGAAATGGGTCATGATAAACAATTCTGCAGCCGTCTGCTGCTCATGCGTCAAAAAGCGACTGTAAGCGGGAAAGGATTGAACCGTTCCCGTTATAGCTACTTAGTTACATACGAATGTTGAAAGTATATTTGCAAACGGAGCAATTGCTGACAATGAGCAATTTCTCCTTTTCAAACAATGCTTTGAAACATGAATCAAATTGTTTCTATAACCTAGATAACGAAAACATTTGTCTACAGTTATTATTTTAACCTTTGCCCCTTTTAGACACATTTGACTAACCTTAACAGATGAATGATAATCAACAAGTTTGTCTTTTTCCACAATGTTTTCATCACTATTCAAAATCATACTTTTATTAATTCAGGTCAATAGTTATGCCTTAGTTCAATGTTGTTTGCTGTATATTTAGTCTATGTGGTCAAGGTTAAGGAATACTGTAAACAAACTTGTTACAACATAATTCGTCCAAAGAGAGAGGTCCTACTGTGTATACATGCCATGAAATAATGTTAAAAACGGTCTCACCGCTACTGGGGAATTGTTGGTAAAACAGGTCGCGTTTTGTGTTGAATATTCTCATGTGTCGCTGTATGTAGACCCTACTAGGAAATAGAAATTAAATCTACAAATTATAGATAAGTTAATTTCAACATTGATTGATTGGGATTTAACGCCGTTTTTAACATTTCTTCAGTCATATCACGGCGGCCAGTTCACCTACAAATGTATTTCCTGGTTTTCTCAAACCAGTACTCCTCACAACAATCTTCCCAAGCAACTGGCTGCGTTTCCACATAGACTTAGCCATTGGTGAAAGACGAATGACGCATGTCGCATTGACTTTTGTCAAACGTCGGAAAGAAATTTGGCCGAATTTGTCAACACATCCGAGTTATAACCGCAAGGTCATTATTTATTTCATTATTGAGAAGCTTCTAGCGATTTTGGGACTAAAATTATAATGTATATGCATTTGCGTTAATTTAAGACTCAACGTTCATCAACGTGTAATATAGTCCTAGATGTATCTGTTGACAAATAAACTAAAAATGTAGTCTAAATAGGTTTTTGAAAATTAACCTTGACGGTCCGGTCCCGTTTCGGAGATACAATTAAATTGCAAATACTTTACAAATACCATAATCTAAGCTGACGTGTTTTGACGCATCGAACCAGTCTTCTGTAATCAATACTTGAGTTGTCTCCATCTGTAAAGCTTGGAGGTATAATCCGGCGTCCGGCCGGCTGTCTGCCTGAATGTGCATTCGTCCGTCCGTCATGGATTGCATGTATTGGTTAACACGTTGTTTCTGTATGGCAGATTTATTTCAAAGTGGTCACAAGTATACCCGTGTGATCAGGAGAACGGCAAAGTACTAGGTACATAACTCTGGTCTGTTTTTTCAGTTATCTCCATTTTTCCTTATTTAGTTCAGCGATTGTCTCAATTAACTTTCATTGTATCAATTTCAAACTTGGTTTGTATGTAACTTATGACCTACAGATTTGCAGTGCACCATTACCATAAATTTAGCATGCTGCGTTTGGAGTGTGTATATTTTTGTCTTTCAATGTTCTCCCTTATTATATGCAACACATGCGTTCCGTGAAATTCCCCTTTTCGTTAATGAGTGCTTCCCCAAGATTTGTACTTCGTCAAATCTAGTCTGTTTTTTAGGTGTAAACTCAATTTTTTCATTTCTTCGGTTATTGTCTCAATATATGTCCAATATATCAATTTAAGACTTGGTGTATAGGAAACTCAGAGCTGCAATTGTGCAGTGCAAAAGAAACATAACTCTATCATGCTTTCGATCGTCTTTCATTTATCAGCATGATTACAATATACATTGTTGATCTTTAGTGATTTCTGAACTAGAAATATTTTAATTAAGGGTAGCTGCTCGGGTTTTTTTTGTCAATCTTTTGTCCTTCGATATTTTGTTTATACAAGAAAAGGGTAAAACTTTGACAAATGAGGTATATGTTATTGGCAGGCAATATGTGTTGCTTCAAACATTTTTGGTTTGGTTTGTTTAAAGGTCATTGTTTCATTGTTTCAACAATGTTTGTCCATATGATCTATGCCATATGTTTTCAATTTACATATGCCCCCTATACCATCAGCGCTTTCAGCGCTTTGATTACTCTATACATATAAGGAAAACAAGCAACCTGGTGGCCATGTTTTTCAACGGATCAGATTTATTTGAACAACCTTGGTAGAAGCTAGGTCACCCAAGGAGCATTTGTGCCAAATAATTTTTAAATCAGGCAGGTGCTTTTGGATAAGAAGATTTATAAAGATTTTACAATGCACATATAAGGAAAACAAGCTCCGCACCCTGGCGGCCATGTTTTTCAATGGATTGGAAATATTTCAACAATCTTGGTAGAGGGTGCCCCAGGAACATTTATGCAAAATTATTTTCAAATCTGGCCAGCACTTTTGGATAAGATTTTTTTTAAAGTTTTAACAATGCACATATAAGGAAAACAAGCTCCGCCCCATGGCAGCTATGTTTTTCGACGGATCAGACATATTTGAACAATCTTGGCAGAGGGTGCCTCAAGGAACATTTGTGCAAAATAATTTTCAAATCGTGCTAATACTTTTGGACAAGAAGATTTTTAAAGTTTTAACAATGCACATATAAGGAAAACAAGCTCCGCCCCCTGGCGGCCATGTTTTTCAACGGATCAGAAATATTTGAACAATCTTGGTAAAGGGTGCTTCAAGGAACATTTGTGCCAGTACTTTTGGACAAGAAGATTTTTTAAGATTTGGCAATTTTCCCCTTTTCTGATGCCGCAGCAACCAAAGTTCTACTTGGAATTAAATTCTTTGAACAACTTTGAAAGCGGACCACTTAAAGACCATTCCAATGAAGTTATTTTGAAATCTGTCCTTTGGTTTAGTAGGGGAAGTAATTCATAGGAAATTGTTAACAGACGACGACGACGCCGCCGGACGGTGAGTGATCACAAAAGCTCAACTTGCACTTCGTGCTTAGGTGAGCTAAAAAGTAGGATGACGTGTGAGTTTTTTGTGCTTTTTGGTAGTTTTGATAATGAACAATAATTGAATATAGGTTTCTGGGTTATATCGGCTGTTGGGAAAGAGGCTTGGCCCAAAAGGCAATAATGGTCGCCTATGGAAAATGATTTGCTTCTATCTGACCATATGCAGCAGATGACTTCTGAAAGGAAAATTGTGGCTAAAGGAGAAATTGCTCATTATGCTAATTGATTCTAAACACCCTTTGTTGTGGGTACTCAAAAGAACTGTGATAGTTAACTCTTTCCCTCATATAGACGCTTTCTGACGCTTTGCAGCAGAAGGCTTTTTGAAAACATTTCTCCTTTTGCCACAATGTTTTCCACTTTTTTTATAGGTTATCCATTCAATTGCAGAGATTATCCATTTTTTGACAAAATAAGTTTAAAGTTGTCTGCTGCAGAATTGTCGTATGAGGGAAAGGGTTAACCATTTCCAACTTGTTGAAGCTTTTTGATGCATCTGCAGGAAGCAACTTATTGCTCATAACCTGCAATTGCCACAATGCTTTCAAACAGTTTTCCTAGTCATCTGCTGTGGATTTGATGTTTGGTTAGAGATACAGATTACATGACATAAAATACGCATTGAATTCTACCCTACATTGAAACTCATATCATGTTGTTGTGTTTGTGTATGATGCATGCGCCTTTCAATACGTTTAACCCCTACCCTCATATGACAATTCTGCAGCAGACGACTTTGAACATATTTTGTCAAAATATAGAAAATCTCTATAATTAAATGGATTACCTATGACTAAAAATGGAAAACATTGTGGCAAAAGGAGAAATTGCTCGTTTTGAGCAATTTCTTCTTTTGTCACTATGTTTTCAAAAAGCCGTCTGCTGCAGAGGCGTCAGAAAGCGTCTATATGAGGGAAAGGGTTCATGAAGTACTGGGTTGATCACTAAGAGTCATAATGAACAGGTTCTCCTTTTACCAATATGCTTTCAGCTTTATTCAATAATTATTTTTTGCATTAATACAAAACAATTCAATATTTTTGCCAAGATATAATTATGATTTCAAACTCGGCTGCTGCCCCCATCAATCAGCTAAAAGCCTATATATAGTCCAGATAGATGTTTGTCTATGCTGGTTAACCCTTTCCCACATACAACAAATCTACAGCAGACAACTTTGAACAGTAAGGCAAAAATATTGAAAAGTCTCTGAAGAGGAAAGAATGAATATTGAATAGAATTTAAAACATTGATTGCAAAAGGAGAAATGACTCAGTATGATCAATTTCTCATTTTGCAACAATGTTTTCAAATGATTCTTCGAGTGAGAAAGTGCCTTCAGACTGACATGGCCTATCCCCTATTGAATCATCATAACCATTATTTTGTAATAATCAGAGAAAACAGAACCTAAAAAAAGAACAAAATTGTAAGACAATATTTTTAATGGTCTCACTAAAAAAAACTTTTACATGATCGATCAGTATTAACGAATGTATACAGCATTCACCATTTCCCACTTGCAGACGCGTTTTCGAAGCCTTAGACTGCTCCAGAAAACATGAATGATCAGTTTCTACTTTTGTCCTAACGTTTTAACCCTTTCCCACTTATAAAAAATCAGACAGCAGCAGACGACTTTGAAATGATCAAATCCAAAATATAGAAAATTTGTATAAATGATAGTTAGATTATTGAATAGAGTTGAAACTAGAACTATCACTAAAGGTGATTAATACCCCCGCCCCAACCCCTGACACATATTATATCTCACAGTATTATCTTTGACTCAGACAATTTGAATATCAGTATCAAAAAGAAATACTAAGATGATATCAAAAAGCAATATATAAATCTAATTTTAAAGAAATTTTGTCAGGAACATTTTCTAATGCATAAAATACAATCCGCATAAAGTACTATTTCCTCATGAAATAAGTTTTGATTTAGTTTTCTAGTTTCAGAAAACAAACAAGCAAGAAGAAAATGAACCACATTCCTTATTCAAAGAGTAACAAGGTTTTTACTGTAAACTACTGAATATTCGCGAGAACCTATTTTCGATATTTTTCATGATTTTGATATTTTGATATTTTAATTTTGAGAATAAGTAGCAGAAGTTTGAATTTCACTTCTGATTGATATATTTTCGCAAGGTATTAATTTCGCGAGGAGGTCAGCTTGCGAATATTAGGAAATATAAACTCCTTACGTAATTTAGGTAGTTTACAGTAGCTATAATGTAATATAATATCATGTTCTACCTCTTGACATTTTGCCATGTTTCAAGTAAATCCGGTTGAAATTGAAGGAGGATTATGTCGCACCAGATTAGATTTTAAGAAAAAAAAATCCTATTTCAAGGTCAGAGGTGAAGGTTACAGGGACATGAAATTTGCGTCTTGCACATCTACTACTCCTGATTAACATTTATGCCAAGTATGAAGTAAATCAGGTTGAAACTGAAGGAGGAGTACAACAGATTAGATTTTAAAAAAAAAAAAAAATCCTATTTCAAGGTCAGAGGTCAAGGTCACAGGGACATGAAATTTGCGTCTTGCACATCTACTACTCCTGATTAACATTTATGCCAAGTATGAAGTAAATCAGGTTGAAACTGAAGGAGTACAACAGATTAGATTTTAACAAAAAAAAAATCCTATTTCAAGGTCAGAGGTCAAGGTCACAGGGACATGAAATTTGCGTCTTGCACATCTACTACTCCTGATTAACATTTATGCCAAGTATCAAGTAAATCAGGTTGAAACTGAAGGAGGAGTAAAACAGATTAGATTTTAACAAAAAAAAAAATCCTGTTTCAAGGTCAAGGTCACATGAAATTTGCGTGTTGCACATCTACTACTCCTGATTAACATTTATGCCAAGTATGAAGTAAATCAGGTTGAAACTGAAGGAGGAGTACAACAGATTAGATTTTAACAAAAAAAATCCTATTTCAAGGTCAGAAGTCAAGGTGAAGGCCACAGGGACATGAAATTTGCGTCTTGCACATCTACTACTCCTGATTAACATTTATGCCAAGTATCGAGTAAATCAGGTAGAAACTGAAGGAGGAGTACAATGGAACAGATTAGATAAGATTTTAACAAAAAAAATCCTATTTCAAGGCCAGAAGTCAAGGTGAAGGTCACAGGGACATGAAATTTGCGTCTTGCACATCTACTACTCCTGATTAACATTTAGTAAATCAGGTAGAAACTGAAGGAGGAGTACAACGGAACAGATTAGATAAGACCGCACAACCGCATGACTGACCGACCGACCGCATGACCGACAGGCTGATTCCAGTATACTCCCTTCAAACTACGTTTGCGGGGGTATAATCATTGTGGCAAATGATTTTTTCACTATGATTTCAAAAGTTGTCTGCTACAGAGGCGTCAAAATGCATCTATATATGGGTAAGGATTAAAACTTTGTACTTCCATTTATAGATATTTTCTATATTTTTTGTCTAGACCTTTTCACATTCACCTGCTCCAGATTTGCTGTATGTGGGAAATAGTTAAAACTCAAACCCTTTCCGGATACAGACGACAATTGAAATCTTCCCAGCAGACGACATTTGAAAACTGTATGGAAATGCTAGGTTTTATGCTGAAGCATGAACCAAATTCTTTAAGAAGGGATAAATAAAAAAGTATTTCCATCGGCTGATCATTTCCCAGTCTTTGGCCTGGTGTCAATCACATTGTAATTGGACCAAAAAACTTGGCTATGCGTATATTGAATCTGACAATATTGCATATTGACCCCATACATTTAGATATTCATTGACATAAGGTCGCTTTTCTGCCCAAATTAGAACACTCTTTCTTCACTGCTTCTTTGTCTTGTTTATTTATGTGAATTATCTCCCCTGTTGATACCTAATAACTTAGTAGACAACAATTTGATTGGATGATGCAAAGGTCAATCTGAGATGACCTTTAATAGGCAGTCAACATATTTATATGAGCATTTGCTACTGTAGCGAAGTTTAAGGGTCCTTTTGTGTTAATGAGAATGGTCTGGTGTATATATAGTTGTTATTTCTTGGCAATTCCTTACAGCTGTTGAACTTTAACCCTTTCCCTCATACGACAATTCTGCAGCAGACGGCTTTGAACATATTTTGTCAAAAAATAGAAAATCTTTATAATATCTCTATAATATGAGGGAACAATTTCTTCTATTCACACAATGTATTCAACTCAATATCAATACAATTACTTCCAATGTTTCCGATATAACAGTTTTGACATCAGAAATTTCTAAAGCATCCAACATTTTAAATATAAGGTAAATGGTTGTAGCTATATTAGGCAGTAGCATCATTAGCTACAGTTCTCTGAATGCTGTTGTTATTAATCTTTTATCACATGCACAGGCGTTTCAATGCATCTGCACCAAATGAACCTCAAAAACATTCTCGCAAAATGACATTATTTATACTACTTCACCATTTGCCATGATGATTTAAACTCCATTCAACAATTATCCTTTCGTTCCTAGAGATTTTCCCTATTATAATATTTTGTTGTATGTGGGAAAGGGTTATCATGTATTTATATCTATAGAGTCTTCAATCAATGCCAGCAGCAATTAGAAACCCTATATGTTACCATCTTCTTAATGCCGCAGAGGGCTAGATAAGGAGGAGTAAACAGGTTTTTCTTCCAAGATTTCTCTGTTAGCACTCATTAAAACCTATGTTGTGGGCACTCAAAAAGAATCGTCTCACTGAGACGATTATTTTGAGTACCCACAACATAGGTTTTGGAGGTCAAATAAGGATTTTAGTACATGCCAAACGCCCCTTATCTAGAGCGTGGTTATGCTCTCCCACATAGAAGATGACGACTTTGAGAACTGTACTGAGGTTCAGATAAGGAAAGGTAACCAGGTCTTTTTGCCCACAATGTCTCTCTTATTATCCAACCAAACCCTACAATGTGGGTACCCACACCATAGGGTTAGAGTGTCAAATTAGGATTTTAGAACATGCAAAATGCTCCGTACCTAAGAGCTCTGAAAACACATACATAACATTGGGAAAATCTCTATTAATGAAAGATCTGTTATAGAATAGAGTTGAAACAGTGTCACTAAAGGAGAAATTGCACATGATGAGCAAAATATTTCTCCTTTTGCAACATTTTTTTCAATTGTTGTGTTTAGAAGATGCATCAAAATGCTAACAGCTTTCTCGCAATACAACAAATTCGCAGCAGACAAGCTTGAAAACATATATGTACATCAAATATGGAAAATCCCTATAAAGCTGTTATTAAAAATTATAAATTGCTCCATATGAGTAATTTCTTTTTTTACCACAATGTTTTCAATTGTTGTCTGCTGCAGAGGTGTCAGAATATGGGAAAGGGTTATTGGGCTTAAGTTAGCTCAGATCTTTGGATAAAGGGCGTAATTAATCTTCTAAAGTCCCTATTTAAACTAAAAACCCTATATCTCTTTCAGCGCCGAATTGTTTAAAGTAGACTCTTCCATGTTCAAAATCGGGCTTCTCCATTTCTCATGTAATCAATGTTTTGGACTATTTTGATGAATAAAAGGCGAACAATGCTGATTTCTGTATTGTTTGCAAAAACCTCAATATTGCCTTTGGCGCTGAAAGAGTTAAACTAAAAACCCTATATATAGTAGGTTCTAAAAACAATCATCTCATTGGCAAAATGACTGCTTCGGTGGTGTAATGGTAGAGCGTCCTTCTTTGGTGCGGGAGGTCGAGGGTTCAATCGCTTGTCAGGTTATACAAAAGACTTCAAAAATGGTAGTCCTCCTTGGCGCTCAGGAGTCTTCGCATTACGTCTGACTCGCTGATAAATGGACCAGTAGCGTTGGTAATTAACTTACCAAGGAAATGCCGTGATAAAACAGTATAATTGTTGAAAGCTGCGTTAAACACCATAAAAACAAAAATAAACGTTGGCGAAATATTAATAATAGGGCCTCCATCCCTTTCACCCCTCCCCCGATCCGATTCTTTGATTAACCCTTTCCCTCATATAGACGCTTTCTGACGCCTCTGCAGCAGACGGCTTTTTGAAAACATAGTGACAAAAGAAGAAATTGCACAAAACGTGCAATTTCTCCTTTTGCCACAATGTTTTCCACTTTTTGTCATAGGTTATCCATTCAATTATGGAGATTTTCTATGTTTTGACAAAATACGTTCAAAGTCGTCTGCTGCAGAATTGTTGTATGAGGGAAAGGTTAACCCTTTTCCTGAAACTTACACACTTTGACACACCTGCAGCATAGGACAATTGTATGCGAAAAGGAAAAATTGTTCATCATGAACATTTTCTCCTGTTGATACAGTGTTTGAACTCTTTTCAAGTTTAATTTATAAACACTTATCAATTCTTTACAGAGTTTCTGCTACAGATTTGTCATAATTATGCTTGAAAAGGTCAAAAGAATTGGAACAGCCTATAATTAATTACATGAGTGTTTTACAAAGAACCAGATGTGTCCCCTACCAATATGTCAGTAGTGGAAGAGTGACGGACAGGCAACGGACAGGCAACGGACAGGCAACAGAGAAGTCATCCCTAAATGTCACCATGCAACAATTTTATCAAATAATTCTTCTTTTGCTTACAGAGAATTTTCACAGTTTTGTCCAGATGTTTCCAAGCTGTCTGCTGCAAAGTTGTTGTATCTGGGAAAGTGTTAATTAACCCTTTCCCACATACAATAAATTTGCAGCAGATGACTCCAAAAACACTTTGAGGCGTTGATATGAAATAAAATCTTAAATAAAAGTTATATCACTGAATGGAGTTGCAAAAGTTGTGGCAAAAGGAGAAATTGCGCATTATGAGCAATTTCTGCTTTTGACACAATGTTTTCAAAAGTTGTCTGTTGCATATGCGTCAGAAGGTGTCTATATGAGGGAAAGTGTTAATGAAGAGTGACCTGGGTGGGTGAATGTGATGACATTAATAAAGAGATAAGAATCTGTCCCAGGCCCCAGGGAAACCAAAAACCCATAACTCGTTTTCATCCATCATCCAGATATAATTAAAATCTCTGAATTCATGATAAATTTACTATTTAACCAACATGAGTCAATATTTGGCATATCTCATGCCGACGAGTTTTAATATTTTTGTGGGAAGAGAGAAACTGCTCGAAATCAAGCAATTTACCCCTGTGTTCTCGCAATGTTTCAAACTCTGTATCAATTTATTCCAGTTTTCAAGAATGTAAATTATTTTTGCTCAAAGTTTTCCAAGCAGAAGACACTTTAAAGAAATCACATTTAGAACATCATTTACATTGATGTTTCTACGTTTTCATTTGTTTCAAATGCTCCTGACTGGAGGGTAAGCATTATGACTGAATCGCTGGTTAATTTACCCTATCCCTCATATAGACGCTTTCTGACGCCTCTGCAGCAGACGGCTTTTTGAAAACTTGGCAACAAAACTCAGAACGAGCAATTTCTCCTTTTGTCACCATGTTTTCAACTCTATTCAATTATTGTTCTTTCATTTAAAGGGAGTTTCTATTTTTTTCCAGGTATATTTTCAAAGGCGTCCGCTGCAGATTTGTTGTGGGAACGGGTAAAAGGACCAGTAGTATGTACCAAGGGAATGTCATGTCATAACTGAACAAGACGAATGTTTGACTCAAAGCGTCAAAGAGAATGTTTGACTCAAAGCGTCAAAGAGAAGCCGCAATATTTCGTTGCACATGTAGAAATAAGAAAAAAAGAACATTTAAATCCACAAACATTAGAACAGTTTAAACTGTAGTCAGTAATGCTGATATCGGTAGAAGATATTTATAACTTTTATGTAGGATGTAGTGTTTTAAGTGAATGAGATGATTAAGAGTTAAACTGATCATGGAAAGTGACTTATATAATAATAAAGATAAATGGACAAGAGGTTATGATAAATTTCAATTTGTACCAAAAACTATTCTTGTTGAACACACGCCCTGTTATGATTATGTTTTTTTCAAATAATGCTGACACACAGAACATCTGTTTTTGGTTTCTCGGTAAGTCATGATAGTGGCTAAGGGTTTAACCATTTCCCACATAAAACAAATCGGCAGCAGATGACTTTGAAATTATCAAGTACAAAATATAAATAATTGAAAAGTGTTGAAATTATTGTGACAAATGCAGATATTGCTCAATATGAGCAATTTCTCCTTTTGCCACAATGATTTCAATGATGTTTAACTTGACAAATTTTGAAATAATCAAGTGCAAAACATAGAAAACTCCATAAATGATAGTTAGAATTTAAATTATTGTGGCAAATGGAGCAATTGAAAATCACAAACGCACACTCACGAGTGGACGACAATAATGTGAACTCTTGTCGTGATTCTTGCTGTATGTGGGAAAGGGTTAATTGTCCAAAACTGTCCATTATGTCTTATTTGCATCTCATTCCGTTTTATTTAAATTATGAGATATATAATATATTATGATTATCGGAATACCCACCAATTAATTTGGATTATCCACACATAAGTTCTATGAATCTATTTCACTCTATTGTCCCAAATTTGTTGTGTAAAGGATTTGTACCACACCATACAAAAAGGGGAAAAACCTTGCAAGGCAGAGATCAGTCTGATCATGAATTGTTGTCTTTGCTTTTTAGTCGTGAATCACACTGTAAGCCTCTTGAGACGATTCATTACCAAAAACCTACCACACAAAAATGCAAATTGATCTTATAATGCAATTAACACTAAAACTATCCAAATGCGGAATTTGTGCTGACGCGGTTGATTTGAGTCAAATCCTCACATGCTATGACGTAGCCATTTCCCATATAGGCTCTCCCAAATTTCGGTGATAAAGTCTGTGACCTTTTGTGTTTGTGAAATTGGACGATTTCATTTGGATTATAAGGGATTTTTATGCAGGTTTGTGAGAAATATTTGGATTATAAGGGATTTTCATGCAGGTTTGTGAGAAATTATTTTACAATTTATTCTTTAACAAACAAATAAATCTTTTGAAAGTTTGGTCAAATTTTAAAAAAAATGAATTGACCCTTTTATTGAACACGTCGACTATTGACTTGTTTGTAGCAGACGACTTTTGAAAAACATCGTGACTAAAGGAATTAAGGAGACATTGCTCAAAATTAGAAGTTTCTCCTTTTGTCATAATGTTTTTTAACTGTTTTCAATGATTTTCCTAAATTCTGATGTTTTTTACACATGTCAAGGTCGGTTTTTGTTTACCTTCCATGGTCATGCGATGTAAGAATTGTTATTTGGCTCATATTATACTGAATATGAAAGTCAAAATATTAAAAACAAAGCAAATGAAAGTTAGGATGATTGAAACATTCAGATGCCATCTATGTAAATTACGAACAAAACGAAAATGAAAATCTATAAATAGACTATAGATGAATGCATGGTTTTTAATACGATCTAAATCTAAATAACCGGGAATCCAAAAAGTGAACTAAATATTAAGATTTAGCTTTAGTCAAAAGTCTAAATTGAAAAGTTTGGTGAATACGGGCCGTGGCTTTTTTTTATCTAATTACTGCGTAATATATCATAGCATGTAAGGAACCAGATTACATTTAGCACGCGCCTCTTGTTTAATGGTTGCCGGTTTAACATACTATCAAACTAATAAAGCGTATGAGGCAGGTAACCAATTCAGTTTTACTGTTTAGACTAGATACAGTATGAATTTCGCTTAAATAAAAATGTACATACATTCAATTAATATACTGGCCTTTGTCTTTTGTTTTTAATTTGTAAAACTCACACATGTATATAGAGTGTAAAAGGGATGTTTTAAAAGTCATTACCTTTTAAAACATCCCTTTTACACTCTATATACATGTGTGAGTGAATTAATGTACTTAGTTAGGACAAAGAGAAATCCCGATATGTAGTCACGCTGGCAGGTCTAAATATTTTCCTTGTCCAAGCATCCCTACAGGAAGCCGCCTCCTGGCGGCTTCCAACAAGAGGCACAAGGCGTCTAGTATAATTCCACAGCATTTGGCAAAAATTACGAAACCAACATATAAGGCATAACAGCCCCAATCCCTTTTGGCAATGTTTATGGCAAGAAGGAATCTTGTAGAGGGTCAACTAATGATAATTTTGACAAAATTATTTGAAAATCTGTCACATACGTTAGGGGAGAAAGTTTTCACTATAGCCATAAAAGCCAAAACAGCCGAAGTTTCATCCCGATTCGCCCAGTGGATACAGAGGAAAAGTTGTTTAAACAGAAAGATAACACGTAAAAACAGGCACACCAGCCCGACAATTTGCATAAGCACAAATCAACTGGCTTTCTTCCAGTGGAGCTAAATTGCTGAAAATTGTTGGAAAGCTGCATAAACACCATACAAACAAAACTATTGCATAAACACCATACAAACAAAACTATTGCATAAACACCATACAAACAAAACTATTGCATAAACACCATACAAACAAAACTATTGCATAAAACATCATACAAACAAAACTATTGCATAAACACCATACAAACAAAACTATTGCATAAACACCATACAAACAAAACTATTGCATAAACACCATACAAACAAAACTATTGCATAAACACCATACAAACAAAACTATTGCATAAACACCATACAAACAAAACTATTGCAAAAACACCTTACAAACAAAACTATTGCATAAACACCATACAAACAAAACTATTGCATAAACACCATACAAACAAAACTATTGCAAAAACACCATACAAACAAAACTATTGCATAAACACCATACAAACAAAACTATTGCATAAACACCATACAAACAAAACTATTGCATAAACACCATACAAACAAAACTATTGCATAAACACCATACAAACAAAACTATTGCATAAACACCATACAAACAAAACTATTGCATAAACACCATACAAACAAAACTATTGCATAAACACCATACAAACAAAACTATTGCATAAACACCATACAAACAAAACTATTGTATAAACACCATACAAACAAAACTATTGTATAAACACCATACAAACAAAACTATTGCATAAACACCATACAAACAAAACTATTGCATAAACACCATACAAACAAAACTATTGCATAAACACCATACAAACAAAACTATTGCATAAACACCATACAAACAAAACTATTGTATAAACACCATACAAACAAAACTATTGTATAAACACCATACAAACAAAACTATTGCATAAACACCATACAAACAAAACTATTGCATAAAACACCATACAAACAAAACTACACTGGCACTCCGCTATAACACTCTCCGTTTTAAGGCGGATCCCGTTATAGCACTGGTCTTGCTTGGCTCCCAAAATTCTATTGCATGAAATAGAATTTAAAAATTTCAAAAACCTAATTTGAAACCTTGAAAACACCAAAATTTAATACGACTGTAACGTTAATCCACATGTTTGCATAACGCTTTGTTAAACAATAGACTGGTAAACAATCGATATCGTTATCGAGCGGCTGTTTGCATAACGCTTTCAATATTACAACAATAGACAGATAAAAAATCGATATCGGGTATAATTATTGTGTAATTATTGTTTATTGTTTGTGCATTACGCTAATTGTCTTCAGTCATCTTTAAAACTGATACAACTTTAAACGAGAGCGGCTGTCATGGTGTGATAAACGAACAAACTCAATTTCAAACTTCATCATGTAACAAACAACCAAACGCCATTTCAGTATAAATAATCCATTTATGCTATCTCCGTAGTGAAACACAACTTGGGAAAACCTAAAATATACACGTGACCATTCCAGCCAATCGTATTTGCCATATGTAAATCAAAACAAATTTTAGACTTCCAAAAGCCCAAATGTATGCAGTAAACGTCATCAATATTGGGGCCGTTGAATAGGCATGCGCACAAGACATGTATCGCTTGTAAACTTCCACTAATATTGCAAAACTGAAAACACTCGGTAAATCTTGAAAACCCACTGCAATTACCGCGATTTGTCAAAGAAATAACCCTGTTAAAGATCGACGATTAGAAATGCGTATTATTCGGCCCAAAAATATAATGGTGCCTGAAATCTCACCTCTCAATTTCGAACCCTGTAAAAGTGTATCGCATGGATGAATATATGAGAATTGCTTTGCTGTGTAGTAGATTTCCAAATAAGGAGATGTTTACTACAGCTTCAAGAAAGCGCGTGAAAAAAATCACGTGATCTGTATTCCCTGCGAAAATATCACGTGGTCAACATTTTTGTAAGTTATTTATAGAAAGGTCTACACATCCAAGTTTATTTTTCATTCTTTCTCATCATTCGTATATGCATCGTTAGACTTAGTTAGGAGCATTTCAGCTTATTTATTCAGTGATTTTCTGTGCGCGACAGTCACGTATGCATACCATCCTTTTTTTACGACGTGTAAATAATACTACAACACCGGTAATAACCCTATAATAGAAAATTAAATAAGTTTTAACATTTGTTTTACGAAAATTCAGTAATATTTTCAAAGTTTGATTATACAAATACATCTATCAAATGTCAGAGAAACAGGTAATTATTACTTGCAAGCTTGTTTTAGCCAAAAACACTTTCTCTTTGCAATTGAATTAGTGCATGCATTATAGGTGGGTGGGTGGGGTAATTATTTTTTTGGAACAGCGTTATAAATTTAACCCCGCATATAGCACTGTTAGAGACCATGGCTCCCAAGTACAGTGTTATAGCGGAGTGCCAGTGTATTGCATAAACACCATACAAACAAAACTATTGCATAAACACCATACAAACAAAACTATTGCATAAACACCATACAAACAAAACTATTGCATAAAACACCTTACAAACAAAACTATTGTAACTACAAGTTTTTTCAAGATGTAATACAACGGTTTCATATGAAACCAACAGTAAGTTTACTGGCCATTGTCTAACCTATAATTATTAACCCTTTCCCACATACAAATGCTTTTTAACACATCTGTAGCAGACGGCTATTGAAAATAATGCAACAAATTGAGAAATCGCTTAAAATAAGCAATTTTTCCTTAAGCAACAATGTTTTAAGCTCATTTCAATAATTAAACATTCATTCATAGGGATTTTTTTCCATTGGTGTTATCAAAGTCGTCTGCTACAAAATTGTTGTATAAGGGTTAAAATTCTCAAGGGCTTGAATCTCCAAAGGAATCAATATGAACCTGATTTGTAAACAAGAACTGATGGCATGTCTGCTGCAGATTTGTTGTACGTGGGGAAAGGATTAACAACAAATCGGCAGGACGACTTTCATAACATCTGGACTAAAATGTTTCTTAACCCTTTCCCTCATATAGACGCTTTCTGAAGCCTCTGCAGCAGACGGCTTTTTGAAAATATGGTGACAAAAGAAACAAGAGCGCCAAATGTCACAAAATACGCCCGTCCTGTTTTTTTGAGACCAAGTATAGTAGTAATTGGTTGTACGTCAGCCAAACTTAGAGGGCGGACACTGTTAGTACAGTTTTGGCCATATCGAGGGACATAATTATGTAGTGACTAAGATAACGTTGTAAGTTATCAAACGTGACCAAGATATTCTGCCCATAAACATATTGTCTAAATTTGGTGATGATCGGATAAAGGCTTTACAAGTTATTTAGCTGACAAGACCAAGTTTAGGTAATTTCTATAATTAAAGGGCAATAACTCTCTATCGACTGGAGCAATATGGCTAGTTATCAAACTTGTCCAAGATATTACGCCAATACACATTCTGACCAAATTTGGTGATGATTGGACAAAAGCTCCTAAAGTAATTGAGCTGACTTGACCAATTTTAGTTAATTTCTATAATTAAAGAGGGATAACTCTCGATTGACTAAAGCGATATGGCTAGTTATCAAAATTATACGAGATATTATGCCAATACACATTCTGACCAAATTTAGTAATGATTGGATAAAGGCTTCTAAAGTTATTGAGCTGACAAGACCAATTTTAGGTAATTTCTATAATTAAAGGGCGATAACTCTCAATTGACTCAAGCGATATGGTTAGTTATCAAACTTGTCCGAGTTATTATGCCAATACACATTCTGACCATATTTGGTGATGATTGGAATGAATGAATGTATATTGTTTTATGGCGCATCGACAGCTAAGGTCATTTAGCGCGCAATTAAATTTAATTATTCATGATCCCTGGGTAAACAAACCAGTACTAGGCTAGAAAATGTGCCTTGCCCAAGGGCACTCCACCATGACCGTAGTGCCGCGACTGGGGATCGAACCCGGGACACCCGGTTTCGAAATCCCCAACGCCAACCACTCGACCACAGCGGATTCCTGGTGGTGATGATTGGACAAAGGCTCCTAATTTTATTGAGCTGACAAGACCAATTTTAGGTAATTTCTATAATTAAAGGGCAGTAACTCTCGATTGACTAAAGCGATATGGCTAGTTATCGAACTTGTCCGAGATATTATGCCAATACACATTCTGACTATATTTAGTGATGATTGGTCAAAGGCTTCTAAAGTTATTGAGCTGACAAGATCAATTTTGGGTAATTTCTATAATAAAAGGGCAATAATTGACTAAAGCGATATGGCTAGTTATCGAACCTGTCTGAGATATTAGCCCAATACACATTCTGACAAAATTTAATGATCATTTGACCAAGGCTTCTTAAGTTATTGAGCTGACAAGACCAATTTTGGGTAATTTCTATAATTAAAGAGGGATAACTCTCGATTGACTAAAGCGATATGGCTAGTTATCAAACTTGTCCGAGATATTATCTCAATACACATTCTGACTAAATTTGGTGATGATTAGACAAAGGCTTCTTAAGTTATTGAGCTGACAACATACTGGAGCAATTTCTCCTTTTGCCACAATGTTTTCCACTTTTAGTCATAGGTTATCCATCAATTATAGAGATTTTCTACTTTTTGACAAAATATGTTCAAAGTCGTCTGCTGCAGAATTGTCGAATGAGGGAAAGGGTTAATGTAAATGTAAGTATATTGAAAAGAGTTGAAATCATTGTGGCGGAGGAGAAAAGGAGCAATTTCTTCTTTTGCCGTTGTGTATTTTCACAAGTTGTCTGCTGCCGATGTGATAAAATGTGGGAGAGGGTTAAGTGTAAAATTATACAGGTGTCTGGACAAACTTGTCACGATATTGGACGGAGTACTATCTCATTTCATCCCGAACATGTTTCGTTACGAAATAGAATTGTACAGGTGTCTGGATAAACTTGTCATGATATTACAAATGTAATTTGTTCAAAGAATATGACTGGAATAGGACCAGAAAAGGCCCAAGTGATAGCAGAGGAAACACTATGTGAGCCTGGCCAATTTCAGCGGGGCCATACAAATGAGCCAGTCTCATTATTCATAAAATGCCTACAAATGTTTGACATTGTTTATGTAATTCATTCCAGGGGTTGCGAGTTCGAACACCAACATTCATTCTGCAAGAGTTTCTGTGACAAGCGTCAGTCTTCTTCAACCAATGAGCTAACAGTCTATGTGAAAAAGAAGCCAGTTGCTTAGAATGTCCATTGGGTGGATTACTGGAGTGAGAAAGCCACTAAACATTTAAGTAGGTGACCTCGCCACCATGATATGACTGAGAAATTGTTGAAATGGCGTTAAATCCAAATCAATCAATCATGTAAATCATGCAAACAATGAAATCTGAGGTCACTACAGTGTTTATCATTTAGAGAACCAATGCCTATGTCAGTTTCCTGTGACAGAGTTTATCATTTATAGAACTAATGCCAATGTCAGTTTCCTGTGACAGTGTTTATCATTTAGAGAACCAATGCCAATGTCAGTTTCCTGTGACAGTGTTTATCATTTAGAGAACCAATGCCAATGTCAGTTTCCTGTGACAGTGTTTATCATTTAGAGAACCAATGCCTATGTCAGTTTTCTGTGACAGAGTTTATCATTTAGAGAACCAATTCCTATGTCACTTTTCTGTGACAGAGTTTATCATTTAGAGAACCAATGCCAATGTCAGTTTCCTGTGACAATGTTTATCATTTAGAGAACCAATGCCTATGTCAGTTTCCTGTGACAGAGTTATCATTTAGAGAACCAATGCCCATGTCAGTTTCCTGTGACAGAGTTTATCATTTAGAGAACCAATGCCCATGTCAGTTTCCTGTGACAGTGTTTATCATTTAGAGAACCAATGCCAATGCCACTTTTCTGTGACAGAGTTTATCATTTAGAGAACCAATGCCAATGTCAGTTTCCTGTGACAGAGTTTATCATTTAGAGAACCAATGCCTATGTCAGTTTCCTGTGGTCAGTTTCCTGTGACAGAGTTTATCATTTAGCGAATCAATGCCAATGTGACTTTTCAGTGACAGTGTTTATCATTTAAAGAACCAATGCCTATGTCAGTTTCCTGTGACAGTGTTTATCATTTAGAGAACCAATGCCTATGTCAGTTTTCTGTGACAGAGTTTATCATTTAGAGAACCAATTCCTATGTCACTTTTCTGTGATAGAGTTTATCATTTAGAGAACCAATGCCAATGTCAGTTTCCTGTGACAATGTTTATCATTTAGAGAACCAATGCCTATGTCAGTTTCCTGTGACAGAGTTATCATTTAGAGAACCAATGCCCATGTCAGTTTCCTGTGACAGAGTTATCATTTATAGAACCAATGCCTATGTCAGTTTCCTGTGACAGAGTTATCATTTATAGAACCAATGCCAATGTCTCTTTTCTGTGACAGAGTTTATCATTTAGAGAACCATTGCCCATGTAAACAATGCAAACCAGAGCTATCACTTAAAGTGATTAATATCCCCACGATACGGCCTTGTCACATGAATGTGGCAACCACGATAAAACAATGGTCTGGGTTAAATATAACTATTTCCAATAAATGTTCATGGAAATAGGATAGGACCACATTATTACACAATTAGATTTTCAGGTCTCCACCTTTAACCCTTTCCCACATACGACAATTCTGCAGTAGACGACTTTGAACGTATTTTGTCAAAACAGAGAAAATCTCTGTAATTGAATGGATAACCTATGACAAAAAGTGGAAAATATTGTGGCAAAAGGAGAAATTTCTTCTTTTGTCACTATGTTTTCAAAAAGCTGTCTGCTGCAGAGGCGTCAGAAAGCGTCTATTTGAGGGAAAGGGTTAAAATATTCATACAATTGACAATAGCAAACAAGCGATTTTTTTAGACCTTCAAAATAGGAACTATATATATAAGAAGCAGGTGAAAAGTTGAAAAGTTGAAACAAAACCATAACTCCATAAACAAGAGGCCGATTGCATTGAGCAAGGAATATTTCTACAAAATTATTTTAAAATCTGCCGCATACTTTCGAAGAAAAAGATTTTTAAAGTTTTCACTTTAGCCATATAAGGTAAAGCAGCCCCGCCCCCTTGAAGCCATCTTTTTCAACCAATCAACATGGCTTGTATGAATCTGAAATAGGGTCACTCAAGGAACATTCATACAAAATTATTTGGAAATCTGCAAGATACTTTCGGAGTTTTTAATTACTATAGCCATATAAGGCAAACCAGTCCTGTCCCCTGGCAGCCAATTGTTTTTTGACTATTCATGATTGCTTAAAGGAATCTCATAGAGGGTCAGCCAAGGAACATTTCTACAAATTTATTTGAAAATCGGCCAACATGTCTGGGAGGCATAACATTTCAAGTTCTTTTTTCTGGTTACCATGGAAACCAGAATTCTGCATGGATCAAAATATCTTGGAAGTAATTCTGGTAAGGACATTGAAAGGATGCTTTCTGTAAAGTTTCATCCCAATTGACCCACCAGTTACAAAGGAGAAGATGTTGACCCACACACAAACACACAACGGACAATTCACCATGACATAAGCTAGATTGGCTTTCAGCCAGTGGAGCTAAAAGTTAGTGGTTTGAAACCAAAGCTAAACTTGACCTGTGTGCCAGAAATTATTTAAATCCATTGACCCTTTAAGACATTGGTTTTCAAAATTGAAAGGGGCAATAACTCCATAAAAAATAGGTGGTTTGTTACTAAAGGCAAACTTATCTTGTATTTTATAGTCTAAAACATGTGTACCTAAAATAATTTATTTCGGTAGATCTTGTCATTAATTGCCATTCGGAAATAGGTGGATTTTTTAAAATCCTTATTTGAAATGGGGCCATACCTCCTACACAAAATGGTTGTTCCTAATTAAGATGAACTTGACCTGTCATTTATAGTCTTAAAACTGGGTACCAAATGTATTTTAATTTCATCTGCTCCTTTACCAGTTATCAACCGAGCAGGGGACAAGATATAATCCCCCAAACGATCATAATTAAGGTATAAAGTCCATTTCCAATGACAGTGTTTATATTCAGAGCTCTAAAGGAGGCAAGTATTTTAAGTATTCTTAAATCATTATTGAACTCTCAAACTGTATGTTGTGGGTACCCTAAAAAATCGTCTCAGTGAGTTCCAAATCAGGCTTACAATGGATAATAAGCCAGATATGAGCCGAATTACGAGAAAACAAACATTGTGGAATCTGGGTAAAGTATCCACTTGGGTTAGCTTAAGCATGCAGCCCAGGCTAACCAACCCGGACAGACACTTTTCGCCTCCTGTGGATTTGCTGTTTCAGGAATCATTAATCTATACCTCTATTATCCCCTGACACGGAATGTGTCGAACTGGATTCACTCCCTGCAAGACATTGAAATTTCTTTTTTTCTAATAATAACTCGTCCTCCCATTTCATTTTCGAAAGCTATTTAAAATATAACTCGGCAACTAATAATTACTGAAAAATTGAAAACTTTGTGGCAAAGGGAGAAAATGCTTGTTTTGAAACGAGCAATTTCTCCGTTTGTCACAATATTTTAAACTTGTTCCAGTAACGATACCATCATTTATAGAGATTTCCTATGTTTTTAAAGTCGTCTGCTGCAGATTCTTTGTATGTGGGAATGTGTTATAGAGTTTGTTGACAAGGCATGAAATACACAGGGTGGTGACGAAAGCTTTGCAATCAGGTGTATAAAGCAAAATAAGGGAATACAGTCATGCTACCATGACATTGTTAACCCTTTCCCACCTAGAGACACATTTTGAATTTTGACGCATCTGTAGCGGATGAATTTAGAAAACATCGTGACAAAAGGAAAAATTGCTCAAAACGAGCAATTTCTCCTTTTGCCACAGTGTTTTCAACTTTGTTCAGTAATCATACCTACAATTATAGAGGTTTTCCATATTTTTGTGTAGACATTTTTCAAAGTCGTCTGCTGCAGATTTGCTGTATGTGGGAAAGTGAGCCATAGCAGAAAGCCTCTTGGCATTGACACACGTTACATGGAGTGGATAATGAAATAGATTGGAATCAGGAAAAACAATCTTTTCTCCCCGATTTCATTTAACTCTATGTTTGTGTGATATATCGCCGTTATATTTTCGGGGGGAAACGTTTGTTTCGCCTGAGTTATAAAGGATTATCCATTTTATAGAATTGGCAAATCTGGTTTTCAATTAATACTACGTTCAACAATAATTTATTTTTAATCACTCATAAGGAACGTCTTGCAATCATTTGCACATTTACAAAAAAACGTTGGAAAAGGAGAAATTGTTGGTTTCAGGATTGATCGATTGATTGATTGGTTGATTGATTGGTTGGTTAATTGATTGATTGATTGGTTGATTGATTGGTTGATTGATTGATTGATTGGGGTTTGAAGCCACTTTCAACAATTGTTTCAGTCATAACATTGCGGCCAGTTCACCTATTCATGTGTTTCCTGGCTATCTCACACCAGTACTCAACAAAACAGTCTTTCCAAGCAACTGGCTGCTTTTCAACATAGACTGTTAGCCCATTGGTGGAAGACGATTAACGCTTGTCACAGTAACTTTTATCAAGCGTTGGAAAAAATGTTGGCTGAACTAGGGTTCAAACTCACAAATTACTAGATTGACAGCTTGTGTCGCTACTGACTGAGCTAACGGGGCTCGGCTTTGGTTTCAAGAACTGTCAGCAGCTTCACTGTCTAGAAAATGGTTTATCCCAATTTAGCCTGTACAGACATTTTAACCCTTTCCCATATACAAATAATCTGCAGCAGACAACCTTTGGTAAAACCTTTGGTAAAACATTTGGTAAAACATTTGGAAACCTTCTCCAAATGATAGAACAATAATTGAATCAAGTTGAAAACATTGTGGCAAATGGAGAAATTGCTTGTTTTGTTACAAAGTTTTCAAATGTTGTTTGCAGCAGAGGCCTCAGAAAGCATCTATATGTGGGAAACCAGCATAGTACTGTCAGAGGTGATTGGAAAATTGAAGACATTGCAGGAAAATTACTCATTTTAGCTGTATTGGGTTAAAATCCTCACATCAGGTAAACAGTTAACCCTTTCCCACATACAGACTCTTTCTTACACCTCTGAAGCAGACAATGAGCAATTTCTCCTTTTGCCACTTATTATTATTCCTTCTTTTATAGAATGTTTCCATTTTTTTACTAATTTTTTTCAAAATCATCATGCTTTTGCCTCATGATTATGAATTAATCTCCTGCAGATTCATTGTATGTGGAAGGGGATTAACCCTTGCCCGCATACAACAAAGACTTAGAAAACATAGTGACAATAACCTGAAAAATCTCCATAAAAGATAGCTTTATTTTTAATTAAGTTGAAAACATTGTGGCCAAAGGGGAAATTGGTCATCATGAGCAATTTCACCTTTGGCCAAAATGTTTTCAAAAGTCATCTGCTGCTATTGTGTCAAAATGCGTCTGCAGGTGGGAAAGAGTTAAAGGATGACATGACCATGCATATTCTGGGAAGGACATGACTGTACAAAGTGACATTTTTGATTAACCATTGGTCAAGCATGACCAGACTACAATGGAAACCTCAAGTGAAATTGCATTGAAAGTCTGCCAACTGATTAACAGTTCTAATCCTTAACCCTTTCCCACATACAACAAATCTGCAGCAGACACTTTGTAAATGTCTTGGTTAAAGTATTGTTTTCAAAATGTGTCTGCTGAAGATGCGTCAAAATGTGTCAGCAAGTTGGAAAGTGTTAACCTATTCTTGCACACAAAAATATTTATTATGCAGCAGATGATTTTAACAACATTCAGGCAAAACATTATGGTAAATATCTCTTCAAAATGAAAGTATGATTATTGAACACATAAATCATTGTGAGCAATTTTTTTCTTCTGCCACACTGTTTTCAAAAGTAATGTCTGCTGCAAAACAGTGTCCACTGCCTCTGCACATGGGGAGGGATGAAGTGTCTGAAGTTCTAGATAATCAACAAAACTTAAGATAAGCAACTATATATGCAGCTGAGACACCTTAACCTTTTCCCACATGTAGACATTTACTGAAGCCTCTGCAGCAGACGACTTTTGAAAACATTTGCAGCAAAAGGAAAAATTGCTCATAATAAGCAATTATTTCTCCTTTTGCCCCCATGTTTTCGGCTTTATTCAATAATTATACTTTGATTTATAGAGATTTTCTATCTTTTTGCTTATATGTTTTCGAAGTCATCTGCTGCAGATTTGTCGTATGTGGAAAAGGGTTAATATGGCAAAATATGTATAATTGCAATTTTTATTATAATTCATAAGCTTTATAATTAAGAGGCATTATTTTGTTTGTTTGTATGGTGGTTAAAGCTGCTTTCAAAAATTTATCAGTTATTCCTCAGCATTTCCAGGCTTAGTTCCCAGGACTTCTGGCACTAGCCAGCCAGTCATAACACCAACCCCACCAAACTATTTATAAAAAGTCTTTTGTTGAATAACCTGGCCGAGGATCGAACACGCAACCTCCCTCACATGAGGCAGATGCTCTACCTGGTCACTACACCCCGAGGTTACTTAATGATGAAGAATGAATATCCATGGTACCATTGAAACATTGGGTTATAAAGTCTGAGGAAATTGCATTTAAAACTAGAGCTATCACTGAATGTGATTAATACCCCCCTAACGCCACCCTGATAGAAAATTCCATCCAGTAGTTTTAAAGTTATTCTCAAGACAAGAAAAAGGTGAGAAAGGGCAATCACTCTGTAATTAGCTAACATAGAGTAATGGTTCTTGTATACGTCTTATTAAATTCCATCCTTATGTTTTAAAGTTATAGTCTCCTGACAAGAAAACAGTGATAGAGGGCCATAACTCTGTAATTATCTAAAATAGAGTTATGGTTCTTATACAATGCACCCTCTCATTGTTCTTTACCATTGTATTAATTTTTATTAGATTCCATCTGGTAGTTTTCAAGTTATTCTCCGGACAAGAAAAATTAATAAAGGGCAATAACTCCGTAATTAAGTAAAATAGAGTTATGGTTTCTGTACACTGCACTTCTTCTCACTGTGTTCTAACAATGCATGAAGTTTCATTAAATTCCATTCGTTCGTTTGAAAGTTATTCTCCGGACAAGGAATTTTGCAACAGACTGACCGACCAACCACAGGGTATATACGTACGTGACTCCAATATACCCCTTCAAACTTCGTTTGTGGGGGGTATAAATATTTATTTTTGTCATTATACCTTTCCCACATACAACAAAACTTTAAAAATATCTAGGCTAAACAATGGAAATAATAATTACTGAATATAGTTGGAAACATTGTAGCAACAGAATAATTGCTCATCAAGAATAATCTTTCCTTTTGCCACAATATTTTCAAACACCACCTTCTTAAAATGATATAAAATCTGTCTGCAAGTCTTTGCAAGTAGGAAAGGGTGCAGGATTTTACCAGAACTGACAGGCAGAAGTTTAAATCCTTGACCTCAATGAGATCACTTTTAAAGCTTTGAAACCATTGAGGAAAAAGAAGAAATTATTAAAAACAAGTAAATTCAACTTTACCTATCTACCCTTTTCCACATACAGACGCTTTCTGATCCTTTGCAGCAGACAATTTTTTGCAAAAAATATAAATTGTTCATGATTATCCACAGTTTCCTTTGGCCACAATATTTTCAAGTCTATATTATATACTTTCTTTAAATGTGATTTATATGATGTTATCAAAGTCGACTGCTGAAGATTTGTTGTAAGCGGGAAAGGGTTATACAATTTCCATTACACTTAGTAATTGACATTTTCCAATTTTCTAACATTAATCTAATAGAAAAAGAATATTTGTTCTGCAATAAATGAAATCATTTATCAAATTTGGCATAACAAAACACAAGTTAATAAGCATTTAATTAAACTGACAATATTCTGTGAAATTTCCTTAATTCAATTTATCAGTACAAAACTACCCCTTTACCAAAGAATATTTGCAGGTTCAATTTAATTGTCTGCTTTAAAAAGTTTTGTTATTGAACTGAAAACATTGTTTGAAAAGGAGAAAAGTGATCAATTATCTAGTCGTCTCCCACAGAAGCGTAAGAATGGGTGTTTCTCAGGGAACTGTGAACTTTATCTCTCATCAAACTGTAGATATCGGGATGTGAACTTTATCATTCATTAAACTGTGGATATCGGGATTTGAACTTTATCATTCATCAAACTGTGGATATCGGGATTTGAACTTTATCATTCATCAAACTGTAGATATCAGGATGAGAACTTTATCTCTCAGCAAACTGTAGATATTGGGATGTGAACTTTATCATTCATCAAACTGTGGATATCGGGATTTGAACTTTATCATTCATCAAACTGTAGATATCGGGATGTGAACTTTATCATTCATCAAACTGTGGATATTGGGATGTGAACTTTATCATTCATCAAACTTTGGATATCGGGATTTGAACTTTATCTCTCATCAAACTTTGGATATCGGGATGTGAACTTTATCATTCATCAAACTGTAGATATCGAGATGAGAACTTTATCTCTCAGCAAACTGTAGATATCGGGATGAGAACTTTATCTCTCAGCAAACTGTAGATATCGGGATGTGAACTTTATCATTCATCAAACTGTAGAAATCTGGATGTGAACTTTATCTTTCATCAAACTTTGGATATCGGGATGAGAACTTTATCATTCACCAAACTGTGGATTTTGGAATGAGAACTTTATCATTCATCAAACTGTTGATATCGGGATGTGAACTTTATCATTTATCAAACTGTGGATATAGGGATATAAATTTTATCATTCATCAAACTGTGGATATTGGGATGTGAACTTTATCATTCACCAAACTGTGGATATCGGGATGTAAACTTTATCATTCATTCATCAAACTGTGGATATCAGGATGTGATATGCATGCAGTTATTCTATTTCTCATCTGTCAATCAAACTGTAAACATTTTTCAATCCCCGAAATTATTTTAAACCTTTCCAACATACAGATGCATTCTGATGCATTTGCAGCAGACAGCTTTCGAATACACTGTGGCAAAAGGAGTAATTGCTTTCGTTTGCCATGTTGTTTTTAAAAGAAGACTGCTTTGGACTTATGAAAGTGTGTCTGCATGTGTGGAAAGGTTTATAAAAAGACATTATATGGCATATAAATGGAAAGCTCTACCAACACCATTTCTTGTTCAGATACATGATGAATGATTTGTATTTTCTGTAAGTGATAGTCAAGTCAAGTTTAAATTACACAATAAAGTAAGGCAAACATGTGTTTTGTGTAACACAATAAAATAAGGCAAACATGTGTTTTATGTAACACAATAAAGTAAGGATCATGAGTTTTGTGTAACACAATAAAGTAAAGCAAACATGTGTTTTGTGTAACACAATAAAGTAAGGCAAACATGTGTTTTGTGTAACACAATAAAGTAAGGATCATGAGTTCTGTGTAACACAATAAAGTAAGGCGAACACGTGTTTTGTGTAACACATTAAAGTAAGGCAAACATGTGTTTTGTGTAACACAATTAAGTAAGGCGAACACGTGTTTTGTGTAACACAATAAAGTAAGGCAAACATGTGTTTTGTGTAACACAATAAAGTAAGGCAAACATGTGTTTTGTGTAACACAATAAAGTAAGGCAAACACATGTTTTGTGTAACACAATAAAGTAAGCAAACATGTGTTTTGTGTAACACAGTAAAGTCAGGCAAACATGTGTTTTGTGATTTATGTCAAACTTGGACTGAGTTGTCATATTATTTCAACTTTATTACAATCATAGCCTGAAAGCAACAAATGCTATGCAAGGTGTTTGAATGATGGTAAACTTCACTATTTTGGTAGTATCACGACAGGTAGACAACTCAAGCTGTCCCGGTACAAACAGTATGAGCAGTCTATAAAGACACCATTACGATCCCTAAATGGAAGCTCTATAAATACCAACACCATTTCTTGTTCTGATAAATGATGGATGATTCATTTTTTCTGTTAGAGACAATGAAATGTGAAGTTCTTATTACACAATTACATGTCAGGCAAACTTGTGTTTTGTGAGTCATGTCAAAATTGGTCAGGGCTAGCTGTCATATATTTCTCCTTTATTGCAATCAAATAGACCGAAGACAACAAATACTATGCAATGTGTTTGAATGGTGGTAAACTTCACAATTTTGGTAGTACAATGCAAGCTGTCGCGGTACAAACAGTATGAGCAGTCTATAAAGACACCATTATGATCCCTAGATGGAAGCTCTATAAATACCAACACCATCTTTTTTCTGATAAATGATGGATGATTCACTTTTTCTGTTAGAGAAACTGACATGCGCAGTTCTTATTACACAATTACATGTAAGGCAAACTTGTGTTTTGTGAGTCATGACAAAAGTGGACAGGGCTGTCATATATTTCTCCTGTATTGCAATCAAATAGACCGAAAACAACAAATGCTATGCAATGTGTTTGAATGATGGCAAACTTCACTATTTTGGTAGTACAATGCAAACTGTCCCGATATAAACAGTATGAGCAGTCTATAAAGACACCATTATGATCCCTAAATGGATAGCTCTATAAATACCAACACCATTTCTTGTTCTGATAAATGATTGATGATTCGCTATTTCTGTTATGCTGCTCTCACACAGTCCCGAATTCCCTGGGAGTGCCCTTGTAAGTAGCACTCGCCAATTAATCGTAATGATCGGGGTATGCTTTTTATACTGATTTAGGTAACTATGGAGGGAACACAAGATGTATGAGCAATTTCTCTTTTTCCACTTTGTATCAGTATAGGGTTAACATATATAAGAAATGCCATTTTAGGTCAGTTGCTATCAAAGACATCTATTATATTCTTATTCCATGCATACACTCAACGGTTATGATGAATGATCCAGCATATCTAATTGGACAATTTATGTGATACATGTAACTTTATAGGTTAATATATAGTCAATATGTTGCAATTGCAAAACAAAAATGAGCAGTCAATATATATTTAACATTGCGTCTATTTTCTTTCTTTAATGGTAACCCTGATTTCGTATTTGTTTCAGATATTGTATGTCTTCTACGGAAATATGACGTTTATAGGGTATTACAAGACAACATAGACAATGGGGTATTCCCAAGTCAACATATATGGAAACATTGTATTGATAGTTGAAAGTGTCAAATTATGATGATGGAGAATGGTATATAACAACATCTTCAATGCAATATGTCTTATATAATAGACAACTACAACAATGATTTACAAATAGTCTGGTATGGGAGTATGCTAAATGCAATCCGGATATGTTACTTGCTTGTTTTTCTATCGCTCAGCTAATTGAACATACATCTTATACGTTTTCTCAATGTACACAATGTGGCAGTTACAGCGATATAAGAACAAGTCTAACAGAAGAAATCCTGATTAACTGTCAAAGTAATATTTCCTTTCAGCACAGAATTTTATTCAAGTGGTAGAACTGTTTTCGATTTAATAGTATCGTTTAACCTTTTCCCTCATACGACAATTCTGCAGCAGACGACTTTGAACGTAGTTTGTCAAAACATATAGAAAATCTCCATAATTGAATGGATAACCTATGACTAAAAGTGGAAAACATTGTGTCAAAAGGAGAAATTGCTCGTTTTGAGCAATTTCTTCTTTTGTCACTATGTTTTCAAAAAGCCGTCTGCTGCAGAGGCGTCAGAAAGCGTATATATGAGGGAAAGGGTTAAAGCCAATGACTATGTTCTTGCTTTGTTTGGTTTGAATCCAATCCTATATAATGCTGTGCAAGACACATAATGACTATTACAAGAATGTTGCAATATTTCTCCATTCAATTTGCAAGTGTTATCATGCAGGTCCCTGTTCTCGAACCTTTAGCTCAAGGACAGTTTATATGTTTCCAAAAACACATTTTACGTAATAAATTTTATGTTAACCTGTGCTCTGTTTACTTACAAATAAATTGTTGAATTTATTCGTCAGTATTGTTGGTTTTTGACATGAATTTATAAGTATTCCCATGAGCCCTGATACATGTTAAGAGGTTCGAGAACCGGTGTTTCCATGCTATATGTATTTTGAGAAATTATAAATAAGATGTAGATATTTCAATGAAATGGGGGGTATGTAATGTAGTGGATAATAAGATACCCCAAATTTGGTGTAGATATATTGATGCACTTAAAATGCACTATGTGTACACGCCTTAATTAACATGTACACATGTAACTATCTATTTCTTCTTTATTTGTATTTTCTCTCTCTCTCTCTCTCTCTCTCTTCAAGTAGTTGTAGCAAACAGTGTTTTTTATGTCTTGTATGTTATATTATAAATGTAATCTTCTGGAATATGTAGAGTCATCATTAATTTTGAAAATGATTGAAAACCCAAAACATTGTCCACATATAGTGTGGGAACCCAAGAAATTGTTCATATACAGTGTAAAAATCCCGGATATTGTTCCTGTATGGTTAACATTTTCCATTCAGATAATTGTTCACAGACATGTTGGAAACTCAAGACATGTTTAAAAATACATGGAAAAGTGGACAAAAATTGTCAAATAATTTATTCAGATGGAAATCGTAAACTTCGTAATTTTTTCCGCATCTGAGATAGAAATGGAAAGGGAGGTCGTTACATGAACAAAATAGGTTGGTGGAGTTACCTCCCTTTTCATTTACATCACTTCCTGTAGAAACCATCTTGATGTTGAAAGATCTTAAAACTTATTGAACAAATTACACTTATAGGTAATTTGTTGACAGTGTATTAATTGCTTGAAACTATTGATTCCCAATGGCTCAATAGTAATATCATTTTATTCTTTCCTAACTAAATGTGTTATTATATATAGAGAGTTATGATTAAATTTTGATAACATTTTGAATCTCCAAGATTTACAAATGTGCCAGTCTTCCAGCATTTGTCCAAGGTTTCCTTGTTTTTACTGCCAAGTTTCCCAGACAATGTTTTTAAAAGTCGCCTACACGAAGAAAACGGTAAAACTTCAAATTCTCCAGATGAAACAACTATCCTTAAATAGCTTCAAAGCAAGATTCAAAGCAAGAAAGTCAGATAATTTCATCAGGTAAAAAATTAAACTAGTAACTATTGACAACAGATGTTGTTTGTCAAGAAACTTAATATTGATCCTTAACCCTTTCCCACTTATAGATGCTTTCTGACGCCTCTGCAGAAGATTGCTTTTGAAATCATTGTGGCAATAGGAAAAATTGCTAATAATGAGCAATATCTCCATTAAAATTTTGCCACAATGATTTTCAACTCGATAATCAATAATCATAACAACATTTTAAGAGATTTTCCTTATTTTGGACTCCATAATTTCAACAACGTCTGCTGCAGATTTATTGTATGTGGTAAACGGTAATCTAGAGATCTCCTATGTGTATGCCTGTCTTTTCCATTGAATGTCAAGAAATAATTGGATTGTCATTGAAAGAGTTTTAACAAACGATAACAGGTACACTCCAGTGTAACTAATAGATGATCTTTTTCAAACCATTAACCCATTACTTCACACAGACGACATTTGAAAACATTGCAATAAAAGGTGAAATTGCTCAAAACGAGCAATTTCACCTTTTATTACAATATTTTCAACTCTTTATCAATATAATTCTTTCAGTTTTCAAGATTATTGAAATTGTTTGTCTGATGATTGTAAAGCAGACGACCTATGAAAAGTCTTGTGAAGTAATGGGTTAACAAACTAGAGATTGCTTTTTTGAAAAAGCGCTTGTCTCCCCATTTGTGTGGTCGTAGGGGAGGAAAAGAAATGATGGAGATGAATTTTTTAGTTTCGGACTGGAGATGAAGCAACAGTGACAATCCTCAGTTATTGAGCGGAAACCATTTTTCAGCTGAGGGTTACCATGACCTTGGTCTTTGACCTAGTGACCTCAAAATCAATAGGGGTCATTTGCTGCTGGTGACCAACCTGCACACCACAAGTATGAAGTTCCTGGGCCCAAGCAATCTTCAGTTATTGAGCGGAAACCATTTTTCAGCCAAAGGTCACCACGATCTTGACCTTTGACCTACTGACATCAAAATCAATAGGGGTCATCTACAGGTTAGGACCAAGCTGCACACCAAGTATGAAGTTCCTGGGTATAAGCGTTCTTGAGTTATTGAGTAAAACACATTTTTCAGCTGAAGGTTACCGTGACCTTCGACATTTGACCTTGTGACCTCAAAATCAAACAAATTCAATAAAGGTCATTTACTGGTTAGGACCAACCTGCACACCAGGTATGAAGTTCCTCAACATAAGCATTCTTTAGTTATTGAGAGGAAACCATTTTTCAGCTGAAGGTTACCATGACCTTGACCTTTAAGCTAGTGACCTCAAAATCAATAGGGGTCATCTACTGGTGGTGACCAACCTGCACACCAAGTATTAACTTCCATGGCCAAAGCATTCTACAGTTATTAAGCAAAAACAATGTTTCAGCTCATTGTCACTGTGACCTTTCAGCTCAAGGTCACTGTGACCTTGACTTTGACCTCAAAATTAATAGGGTCTTCTACTGGGCATGGCCAACCTGCATACCAAGTATGGAGTTCCTCGGCCCAAGCGTTCTTCAGTTATTGAGCGGAAACCATTTTTTACCTCACAAGGTCACCATGACCTTGACCTTTGACCTTCTGACATCAAAATCAATAGGAGTCAGCTACTGGTCATGACCAACCTGCATACCAAGTATGAATATCCTACGCCCAAGCGTTCTTCAGTTATTGAGCGGAAACAAGTGTGACAGACGGAAGGACGGAAGGATGGACGGAAGGACGGACGGAACGGGCAAAAACAATATGTCACCCCCATGTAATGGGGGAGACATAATGATAACACTTACACTCCAGTGTAACTAATAGATGACTGATTCTCTGTAACAAATACCTACATAATTATGACTATTTTATGATTATTTAGATCCTGTTTGTTAAGCCTTTCCCACAAACAACAAATCAGCAGCAGAATACTTTTTAAGAAATATTTTAGGGTTTTATTATTAAAAAGAGTTGAAAACATTGTGGCTAAAGGCGAAATTGCTCATCTTGAGCAATTTCTTCTTTTGTCACCATGTTTTCAAAAAGCTGTCTGCTGCAGAGCCGTCAGAAAGCGAGAGAAGGGGTTCTTTGAAAGTTGTTTGTTTAGTAATTTACACTGATTTTAAAAACAATGTTTCAGTCATTTAATGGTGTTTCCTGGCTTAATTTACCAGTGCTGCCGGTTTATTTCATCCAGACACAGATTTGTCTGTCATAATGCCATCCAGTCAACCCTGATCGCCAAGGAGAGAAAGCCATTGCTACCATTTTTAAAGTCTTTGATGTGACCTGATCAGGGATCGAACCCTGCTCTTCCGCTCCAAGGAGAGAGGCTGTGTGTTCGCCATTTGATCCACCAATGGGGCCAAGAGTCTACATGGAAAAGCATTCAGTTGCCCGGAAAGTATGTTGTGTGGAGTACTGGTGTGAGAAAGCCAAAGAACACACAAGTTGGTAAACATCAAGGATGATGCTTTAACACTTTCCCTCATATAGACACCGACGCCTTTGCAGCAGACGACTTTTTGAAAACATAGTGACAAAAGTAGAAATTACTCAAAACGAGCGATTTCAAAGTTGTCTGCTGCAGAATTGTCATATGAGGGAAAGGGTTAGACAGAACACTGAGGAAACAGTACATCAGATGGAAAATGTAGCCATTATAACCTATATATGGTTGAAAGTGTTCCTTTTAATAATTCAGCCTTTTCCACATACAACAAATATCTGCAGCAGACGACTTTCAAAATACTCGGTTAAATTATTGAAAATCTCTATAAGTGAACATTTTATCTGAATATTGTTGAAAACATTGTGACGAATGAAGAAGTTGCTCATCAAGTTCTATTGCCACAATTAAGGTAAAAGTGGTCCAGTTGAAGACGTGTCTTAAATCTTTCCCAAAAAGTTGCTTTCTGGTGCAGATGACTTTCAAAACATTGTGGAAGAAATAGAAATTGCTCATTATGAGCAATTTCTACTTTTGCCACAATGTTTTCATCTTTGTTCAATTATTGTTCATTCATGAATAGAGTTTTTTTGACAAAATGTTTTTCAAAGTCGTCTGCTCAAAATGTGTCTGCCTTCGAGACAGGGTCACTAAGAAGCAATAGATGACAAGCTGACAGGCGAGAATAATAATTGAGTCAATTCTGGCCTGTCTTGATTGCTCCAATTATCAAGCTAATGAACTGGAAGTGCTGTGATACAATTTAAATCCTTTCCCACATAAAACAAATAAACTGCAGCAGACGACTTTGAAAACATCTTGGCAAAAATATAGTAAACTCTTTAAATGAAAGTTTGTTAATTGAATCGAGTTGAAAACATTGTGGCAAAACGTGAACTTGCAAGCTCATTATGACAATCCTTGCGAAAGTCGTCTGCTGCAATTAGGCGTCAGAATGTGTCTGTTTTGGGGAAAGGGTTAATCCATATGCCGGCTGACTTTGACGATGATAGATGCATAAATTACAGTGGACCAATTTGAAAACGTTTTGGGAAATGAGAAATTGCTAAAAAAAAACCAAGAGGGTCATGATGGCCCTGGATCACTCACCTGAATTATGCATGGGATACCTACCACAATAACATTTTTTTAAAATTAGTCTTGTACAAGGTAACCAAAGAAACTTTTCAGCATAATTATTTGGAAATTGGCCAGATATTTTTGGAGAAGAGGATTTTTAAAGTTTTCAATGTAACCATATAAGGCAAAACTGTTGGAGAAGAAGATTTTTAAAGTTTTCACTAAAGCTAAATGGCAAAACAGCCCTGCTCTCTGGCGGCCATGTTTTTCAACCAATCAACTTGGCTTGAGGAAATTTGGAAATTAGACAGACTTTCGGAAAAGAAGATTTTCAAAATTTTCACTAAAGCCGTAAAAGGCAAATCAACCCCACCCTCTGGTGGCCATGTTTCTCAACCAATCAACATGGCTTAAAGGAATCTGATAGAGGGTCACCCTAGGAACATTTCTGCAAAATAATTTGGAAATCAGCCAGATAACTTTGGAGAAGATTTTTAAGGTTTTTCGCTTCAGCCATATAGGGCAAAACAGCCCTGCCCCCTGGAACATACTCAATCAACCCACAGGTTACAAAGGAGAAGATGTTGACGAACGAACGATGCACGCTGCATAACGGACACCGGACACCGGACATACATGTAAGGCGATCACAATAACTCACCATGAGCATGAAGGTGAGCCAAGAAGTTGACAAAAATAAGTATTAATGCCTTTCACCTCAAAGAGGCAGCACATAAAGAATAAACCCTTTCCCTCATATAGACGCTTTCAGACGCCTCTGCAGCAGACAGCTTTTTGAAAACATAGTGACAAAAGAAGAAATTGCTTAAAACGAGCAATTCCTCCTTTTGCCACAATGTTTTCCACTTTTAGTCATAGGTTATCCATTCAATTTCTTTTTTTTTGACAAAATATGTTGAAAGTCGTCTGCTGCAGAATTGTTGTATGAGTGAAGGGGTTAACGCTTGCCCACATACAACAAATCTTCAGCAGGCAACTTTTAAAGCATCTAATCAAATCTATGGAAAATCTATATAAACGAATGTATATACATAATTATATCGCAAAACAAGTTAAAAAGGTTTTGGCAAAAGGAGAAAAATGCACCAGTTTCTCTTTTTGCTACGATGATTTCAAAAGTTGTTTCATGTAGGTGCGTGAGAATGTGCCTGCATCTGGAAAAGGGTTTAAAAAGGTAAAGAAATTTTCTTTGAAATGTTAATATCACGTCCAAACCAAACCTGTTTTAATTCCGTTTTCCTTCATATACCACAATTTGAATGTTGTTTTATTATATATATGAATAGGTTTATATTTGAGGTTTAATCCATATGCAAAATTAATATTTCAATATAACTTCTGTAACTTCCTTTGATAATCAAACTACACTTTTATGAAAAAAACATGTTTTTATAACACTTTTATTTTATATTATGATAACATGTAAAATGACAGATCGCTTCTTTTATGACATTAAATCACTCGTAGAAAATAAACAGATATAAGAAAAGCTACTTCATTAGCACTTGTTCAACATGATGCACCAATTTTCATAAGATTTTAAAATAATTTTCCAACACAATTACCGGGTGGGTTTCGCTGTTAATTATCCACCTACACAGAATTCTGTTCACAATAATGGTATTATTAAAAAGTTTTTCCCAGGGTCAGCACCTAGGCAGAACAGATGGCCCCCTATCAGCTACTCTAAACACAAGCAAACAGAATTTATTTTTTCTATCCTTTAACCACTCATTCCACAAATCAATGACGTCGATTCCAGAACCCAAACAAGTAGCTCTACTCTACGCAGAAGTGATGTAACTGGGTGAAATATTGTGGGAAAATGAATATATTGGTTTGAATCAGGTTATTGGATTCCTGGCTGTCAGACATATATATATATATATATATATATATAAGCAGGGGCAGAGTGACTTAACCCTTTCCCACAAATAACAAATCTGTAGCAGATGCCTTTGAAAACACCATTGCTGAAATATGGAAAATCTCTGTAAAAAATATAATAACATAAATATTCAAAAGAGTTGAAAACAATGTGGCACAAGGAGGAATTGCTCATTATGAGCAATTACTCCTTTTGCCACAATGTTTTCAAAAGATGCGTCAGAAAGTGTCTGTATGTTGGAAAAGGGTTAACCCTTTCCCTCTTTTTGATGCCTCTGCAGCCGACGGCTTTTTTGAAAACATAGTGACAAAAGAAGAAATTGCTCAAAACGAGCAATTTCTCCTTTTGCCACAATGTTTTCCACTTTTAGTCACAGATTATCCATTCAATTATAGAGATTTTCTATTTTTTGACAAAATATGTCCAAAGTCGTCTGCTGCAGATTTGTCGTATGAGGGAAAGGGTTAAGACTACTCTAAGCACTAATCCCACAGTGCAGGAATCAATGACTTCTTGAATGCTGATTCTAGACCCCCAAACAAATTTATCTTACAGCAAGCAGACCAGATGATATAGAGTAAAACTTTGTGGAAAATGAATCCATTGGTTTATCTAACTCTTTCCCACTTGCAGACGCATCTGCAGTAGTCAATAACTACTTTTGAAAACAGTGTGACAAAAGAAGAAATTGTTCACAATGAGAAATTTCTAATTTTGCCTCAGTGGTTTCATTCTGTTCAGTAATTATACCTTCATTTAAAAAATATGTTCTATATTTTAACCTAGAAGTTTTCAACGTCATACGCTGAAGATTTGTTGTATGTGGAAAATGGTTAACCCTTTCCCACATATATATAGAAGCTTTCTGACGCCTTTGCAGCAGAAGACGTTTGAAAACAATGTGGCAAAAGAAGAAATTGCTCAAAACAAGCAATTTCTCCTTTTGCCACAATGTTTTTAACTTTTTTCAGTAATTCTTTATTAATTCATTTATTTATTGGGATTTTCCATATTTTCGAGTAGATATTTTTAAAGTCGTCTGCTGCAGATTCATTGTATGTGGGAAACAGTTAAAGGATATTGCATTCCAAGTAGATCAATGCCATATCAAAAGCAGATAATGTGCAGGCATCAATATTGTGCAGAACTGATTCATATAGAACCCAAACAAGGTATTTTAGCAGCATGCAGAAGACCTATTGTTTAGAAAAGCTTTTAGTTTAATGCAGGAATATTACAAATCTTAACCCTTGCCCTCATACTACAAATCTACTGCAAAAGACAAAACTAAGGAAAATCGCAATAAGATAAAGGAAAGTCTAATTATTGAACATTTTGAAAAATATTAGGGTAAAAGGAGAAATTGCTCATTATGAGCAGTTTCTCTTTTTGCCACTTGTTTTGAAGTGCTATCTGCTGTGGACGGGTCATGTTGGAAGAATTAAGCCTTTTCATCATAGACGCTTTCTGATGCCTCTGCAGCAAACAGCTTTTTGAAAACATGGCTACAAAAGAAGAAATTGCTCAAAAACAAGCAATTTCTCCTTTTGTCAACATGTTTCAAGTCTATTCAATTATTGTACTTTCCTTCAAAGGGAGTTCCCAATATGTTTTGGGTATGTGTTCAAAGTCATCCGCTGCAGATTTGTTGTATGTGGGAAAGGGTTAAGGAAATGTTGACATGGATTGATTGATTGATTGTTTGGTGTTTTACCTTGCTTTAAACACTTTTTCAGTTATATCACAGCTTTTCCTGGGTAAGTTACCATTACTCCTGGTCCATTTATCCTGACACCAGCCAGTCAGTCATAATGCTAACCCTGCATGCGAGGAAGGGCAGCCATTACTACCATTTTAAAAGTCTTTGGTATGGCCAGGTGACCTGGCCAAGGATCAAACCTGTGACCTCCTGCATTCAAGGTGGATGCTCTACCACTACACCACCGAAGAAGGTTATATTAACATGGAAGAAAAGGTATAGGCAGTGTCCGTCTCTTTTTCCCAAGGTCCTGGGACTAATTCTCATTAACCCCCCCTTTCCCACATACAACAATTCTGCAGCAGACAACTTTCAAGACAAATTTACAAAAACCATTAAACAGAGTTGATAACATTGTGGCAAAAGGAGTAATTGCTTGTTTTGAGCAATTTTTTCTTTTGTGACAATGTTTTCAAAGCGTTAAAATGCATCTACAAGTGGGAACGAGTTAACCCATACCCAAATATAGATACCTTCAGATGACTCTGCAGCAGAAAACTTTTGACTACATTGTGGCAAAAGGACAAAAGTGTAATATAAGCTTCTTATTTAACCCTTTCCCACCTGCAGATGCATTTTGATGCAATAGCAGCAGATGCCTTTAGAAAACATTATGGCCAAAAGGTGAAATTGATCATGATGAGCAATTTCTCCTTTGGCCACAATGCTCTCAACTTTTTATAACAATTAAGATATCTTTTATGGAGAATTTTCAGGTTTTTGCCACTATGTTTTAAAAGTCAACTGCTGTAGATTTGTTGTATGATGGAAAGGGTTAATAAATAAATAAAAAAATTCAGTTAGGAAAGTGAAATTAAATTATTGAAATCATTGTGGATGAAGGGGAAACTATTTCGCAATATTTTAAACTCTAAACTCGGTATTAAATTGTTTGCTTCCCCGGCGGGATCATATCAAAGACTTTAAAACTGGAAGTAATTAATGGCTTGGTGGTGTTAGCTTTACCATTGACTCGCTGCACGTGTCAGGATAAATGAAATGTCCTGATATAACTGACAAAATGTGGAATGCTGCCTAAAATGACAACTTTTGACTACAATGTGGCAAAAGGACAAAGGTGTAATATGAGCTTCTTATTTAACCCTTTCCCACCTGCAGATGCATTTTGATGCAATAGCAGCAGACGCCTTTAGAAAACATTATGGCCAAAAGGTGAAATTGATCATGATGAGTAATTTCTCCTTTGGCCACAATGTTCTCAACTTTTTATAACAATTAAGATATCTTTTATGGAGATTTTTCAGGTTTTTGTCACTATGTTTTAAAAGTCAACTGCTGCAGATTTTTTGTATGTGGTAAAGGGTTAATAAATTAAAAAAAAATATCTGCTGCAGATTTGCTATAAAGAACCTGCAAGTGGGAAAGGCTTAAACAGAGAACTAGTTCAAGAATCTAAACATATTAGTTTGCAGCTTTCAGAAGAGAAATAACTTGAAATACGACAGCAGACCACTTCAAAAGCATCCATGCAAAATTATGAAAAATCTTTATAAATGAAAGTTAAACAAGAGATGTTTGCCCCCTGAGTGCCATGTTGTCAGGAATATTTTGACGATTTTTGACCCAATTACATCAAAATCTATGTCAAGTTTTAGGACCATGGGTGCAGGCAATGTCGAGTTATCACTCTGACAAGCTTTTTTGCATTCAAGGTCACTATGACCTTGAGCTTTGACCCGATGACCTCAAAATCAAAAGGGGTCATCTACTGGTCAGGCCCAACCTCCAAATCAAGTTTGAGGACTAAAGCACCAGGCATTGTTTAGTTATCACTCGGACAAGCTTCAAGGTCACTTTGACCTTGACCTTTCACACGATCACCTCACAATAGGAGTCATCTACTGGTCACCCCCAGCTTCCATGTCAACCTTTAGGGTCATGGGTGCATGCAATGTTGAGTTATCATTCCGACAAAATTTCGCGTTCGACGTTTGACCTGATGGCCTCACAATTCATAGGGGTCACCTACTGGTCACCCCGAGCCTCCATGTCAAGTTTGAGGGCCATGGGTGCAGCCAATTTCGATTATAAATAATGTGTTTAACGTAAGTGTATAAATGATTTATGTTCATTCAATAGCATTGAATAAGAACATAATCAACATTTTAGCCGTCCCGCAAGAAAACATTATGGCCTCTGCATAATGTATCGACCCAGATCAGCCTGCACAGACTGATCCGGGCCGACACATTCCATCTCAGGGGGATATAGGTATAGAGTAATGATTCCTGAAACAGAAAATCTACAGGAGGCGAAAAGTATCTATCCGGGTAAGCCTGCGCGGCATGATTAGACTGATCCAGTTTGATAGTTTAGGCAATATCCACGCTTTCTCGCGAGACGGCTCATTTGCCAACCACCCACCAAAGGCTTTCCCATAATGTGGCTTGTATTAATACGGGCAGTGCAGAAAAAAGGGCTCATGAACAATTTGTTTATTTGCTGCAATGATTTCAAAAGTCGTCTGCTGCAGATGAGGCATCTGAAAAAGTATGTATGTGGGAAAAGTCTAAGAAATCCCCGAGTCAGTAGTTGAGATTATTACCATTGACTTTAAATCTTTCCCACATACAGTTGCATTCCGAAACATAGATCTGCAGTATTAGACCTTTGCAAACATTGTGGCTAAAGCAGAAATTGGTCATTATGAGCATTCTCAATTTCTACTCTATTCAATATTACGAAAATCATTTCTAAATTTTCGAAGACATCATTCTGCTGCAGGTTTGCTGTAAGTGAGATTTGTTTACCTTTTCCCATTTCTAGACGCATTTTGACACATAACGCAGCAGACGACTCTTGAAAACATAATGAGCAATTTCTGCTTTTGCCACAATGTTTTCAAATCTATTCATAAGATTTACTTCAAAGTCGTCAGTGCTGCAGCTTTGCTGATTGTGGGATTTGTTAAAGTGTAACCTTGAGCTTTAGTCCAAAACATTGCAACTGGTGGAAGTCAATAACACAATTGCCCTGTCTCGATCATGGCCAGGAATCCGCTTCGGTTGAGTGGTACGTTAGCGTAGGGGATTCAAAAGCGGGTGTCCTGGGTTTGATCCCCAGTCGCAGCATGACAGTCATGGTGAAGGGCTTAGGGAAAGGCACATTTCCTAGCCTAGTACTTGTTTGTTAACCCAGGGATTAGGATTTAGTTAACTGTCACCGTGATCTAACTAAAATAATGTTGAAGACAGTGTAAAACCCCCTATAAAACAAACAAACTCATGGCCACCGCTTTACAACATAAAAAAAGATTCCTAAAACATCTTTTACCCTTTTCCACATACAGTATGTCTGAAGCATTGACGACTTTGAACACATCTTATCAAAAACACAAAAGATTATCTTTATACAAAGGTTGAAAACATAGTGGCAAAAGGAGAATTTGCTCGTTTTGAGCAATTTCTACATTTGTCAAAATGTTTTAAAAAGTTGTCTACTGAAGAGGCGTAAGAAAGCGTCTGTATGTGGGAAAGAGTTAACCAATGAGTATAACCAATAAAGTCCAAGTGTGATGAACAGACAGAAATTAGATCTCAACTTGTCAACTGACCCCAAGGCAGGAGATACAAAAACCATGATTCTATCAAAAGCAAGGATAATTGTTGTTTCATGGAATTATTTTCACACATTTGATTTCCCCATCATCCAATAATGCAATAAAATTTGTCTACTGAAGTTCCACTAGCCAAATAACCGGTTCAATAAAATGTGGTTACGTTTCGATTATAACAACTTCAAACAATTCCTATGAGTAAACCCTTTCACTCATGCAAATGTATTTTCCCACTTCAGTGGCACCACACTTTAAAAAAAACTTTGTAAACCCTTTCTCACATGCGAGTGTATTTTGACACATCAGAGGCACAACACTTTTAAAAACAAGAGATGTTTGTCAAACATTATGCCCCCCCTGAGCGCCATGTTGTCAGAAATATTAGGACAATTGAGTAAAATTTGCATGGACCGAAATGCCAGTTGATTTGTCATTTCACATTGGATGTCTATGAGTCAGTTTTAAGATTATGAACAATGTTCATTCAAAGTTTGAGGATAGTAGGTACAGTTCTTAATCCCATTGTGATGATGACTGATATTTGCAAATAAACATTGTATCCTCCAGGTTAGGCACTGTTGAGTTATCACTCAGACAAGCTTAAAAAAGGTTTTTGTGTTCAAGATCACTGTGACCTTGACCTTTGACTAAATGACCTCAAAATAAATAGGGTTCATCTACTGGTCAGGCCCAACCTCCAAGTCAACTTTGAGGACCATAGGTCCAGGCATTATTGAGTTATCACTCAGACAAGCTGTGACCTTGACCTTTGACCCAATGACCTCAAAATAAATAGGGCTCATTGAGTAATTATGAACCGGTTTGACTCAGTTCTCTTTGTCAACATAATTAGCGTTGCCAAGCCAGTCATTTGACTTTTTGAACATCGCAAGTAAATTTCGTTGAGCCCTTTCACTAATGTATCGAAGGACAAATTAAATGAAATGAAGTTAAAACTTCTGCCTTATAAAATATACAGTGACAATTTTATTTTTACGACACGTTTCGTAAATATCCCTTTTTCCATGCCATCTTGAAAGGGGTTACAAAGGTCATGTGACCTATTGAAATTCCCTAATAACCCCAACAGCCAATCAGATGCATGAAATTATTACCGCATGCATTCAATGGGATTTTCTCGGGTAATTCCGTCATCCATTCATCACCGAGGTATCCCGATTGGCATTATCTATCAGTTTACACGATTGTCAAAGTTAATTGGATCGATAGTCCTGTTTACTTCACGGTAAGTGACTATCTCGAAGGTGTACAGATGACTCTGTTTACAAAGTGACCTGTAGCGGAGGTGTTATATAGTTAGCTTTATAGAAATTCCTGGACCGATTTTATATTAGTTTTAATTTATAAAAATTCCTGGACCGATTTAGTTACTAGTTTTAAGATTGAAAACGGTCCGCCGAGTTCAAAATCGGTTTAAACCGGCAATTTATCGGTTTTGCGTAGCCCTGATATATACTATTACATTAGTGATTTTTGGGCTCAATAGTCATCTCTAATGTGGGAAAGGTTTTAACCCTTTCCCTCATACGACAATTCTGCAGCAGACAACTTTGAACGTATTTTGTGCAATTTCTTCTTTTGGCACTATGTTTTCAAAAAGCCGTCTGCTGCAGAGGCGTCAGAAAGTGTCTATATGAGGGAAAGTGTTAACACTCCAAATACTTTATACTGATGACTTTTCTGAGGATCTATGGCTTCATACAAAATGGTTTTAGCACGATGTTTTCAAAAGTCATCTACTTTTGAAGTGGTGAAAGTCGGGTATATAGCCCTTTCCCAAATACAAAAAATCTGCAGCAGACAACTTTAAAAACATAATATTATAGCAAACAAGAGGGCCATGAGGCCCTGGAATCGCTCACCTGAGAATGGGCTATTTAAGACATAACTCTTTCAGCGCCAATGGCAATATCATCAAGACATACTTTCTGACAAAATTTCAAGCAGCTCAAGTCAAAAATGCGATCTCTATAGTGTTAAATAGATTATTCTACAATTTGGCCTAGTGACTTAGTTGTTGACCTGACCTGACCCATATTCGAACTTACCCTAGATATCATCAAGACAAATATTCTGACAAAATTTCAACATGCTCAAGCCAAACATGTGGCTTCCGGAGTGTTAACAAGATTTCCCTTAAATTTGGCCTAGTGACCTAGTTTTTGACATGACATGACCCATATTCGAACTTGGCCTAGATATCATCAGGACAAACTTTCTGATAAAGTTTCAACATGCTCAAGTTTAAAATGCGGCTTCAAGAGTGTTAACAAGATTTTCCTTAAATTTGGCCTAGTGACCTAGTTTTTGACCGGACATGACCCATATTTGAACTTGGCCTAGATATATTATCAAGACAAACTTTCTGATAAAGTTTTAACATGCTCAAGTTAAAAATGTGGCTTCCAGAGTGTTAACAAGACTTTTCTTAAATTTGGCCTAGTGACCTAGTTCTTGACCGGACATGACCCATATTCAAACCTGGTATAAATATCATCTAGACAAACTTTCTAACAAAGTTTCAACATGCTCAAGTTTAAAATGTGGCTTCCAGAGTGTTAACAATATTTTTCTTAAATTTGGCCTAGTGGCCTAGTTTTTGACCGGACATGACCCATACTCAAACTTGGCCTAGATATCATAAAGACAAAGTTTCTGACAAAGTTTCTAAATTTATGTATCGATGGATATACTGATGCCGAAAATCACCAAACTAATGCGTTAATATAAGATAGGCATATCTTAATCCAAGCTGAGCGTTCTTTAAGGTAATGTGGCTTCCAGAGTGTTAACAAGATTTTCTTCAATTTGGCCTGACATGACCTATATTCGAACTTGGCCTAGATATTACTAAGACAAACATTCTGACAAAGTTTCAACATGCTCAAACCAAAAATGCGACTTCCAGAGTGTTAACAAGATTTTCCTTCAATTTGGCCTAGTGACCTAGTTTTTGACCCGACATGACCTATATTTGAACTTGGCCTAGATATCACTAAGACAAACATTCTGACAAAGTTTCAACATGCTCAAGCCAAAAATGCGGATTGAGTTAAATCAAGAGTGTTAACAAGATTTTCCTTAAATTGGGCCTAGTGACCTAGTTTTTGACCCGACATGACCCAGTTTCAAACTTGGCCTAGATTTGATGGAGATATATGTTCTGCTAAACTTTCATGAAGATTGGATGCAAAATGTTGCCTCTAGAGTGTTAAAAAGCAAATGTTGACGACGGACGACGGACAAAAGGCGATCACAAAAACTCACCTTGAGCACTTTGTGCTCTGGTAAAGTGCTCTGGTGAGCTAAAAATATTAAAAATCTGTATAAATGAAAGCATAGTTTTTGAAAAAAGTTGAAAACATTGTGGAAAAAGGAAAAGTTGCTCTTTATGAGCAATTTCTTTTTTTGCCATAATGTTTTCAAAAGTCGTCTACTGCAGAGGCGTCAAAAAGCGTCTGCATGTGGGAAAGGGTAAAGGGAAAGGATTTAACCTTTTCTCGCATACAACAAATCGGTTTCAGAGTCATCAATGAAATCAGCAAAACTGTGGACTATCTCTATAAATGAAAGTATCATTATTGAATAGAGTTGAAAATATTGTGCCAAAGAAGAAATTGCTCAATATGAGCAATTTCTCCTTTCTGCAATTTTTTTCGAAAGCTGTATGCAAGTGGGAAAGGGGTTAACCCTCTGCAACAGACGGCTTTTTGAAAACATAGTGACAAAAGTTTTCAACTTTTTGTCATAGGTTATCCATTCAATTATGGAGATTTGCTATGTTTTGACAAAATATGTTCAAAGTCGTCTGCTGCAGAATTGTCGTATGAGGGAAAGGGTTAATAAAATATCTCCATAGAATTAGCCTGACAATATACTGCATACAATCAGAAGACATAAAAACTCAAAATTCCAAGCGACAATTCAATCACGTTCTTTAGCGAGAATCAATATTTCATAAGAATCATCCGACTGGGATGAATGACTGATGATAACAATTATGATGAATGTTTTTTATTGAAAAATGAAAAATGTATAGAAAGATAAACACAGCTCAGAGGTCCAGATATGGAGGGTTATTTTCCACACAATTTCTTATTGTCTTATTATCAAAGCAAACTCTATGTTGTGGGTACTCAAAAGAATCGTCTTACTGATTTCTTTTGAGTACCCACAACATTCTAAGGGTCAGAGGGTCAAATAAGGATTTTAGAACATGCAAAAACGCCCCTTGATCTCAAGCTCTGACGGGTATAACCATTTTCCTGATTGGTAATATATTTCTTTCTTCAGCTTGTTCGAAAAACATCGTCTTTGCAAAATATTGTTTGCTTGTTTGTATGGTGTTTTACGCAGCTTTCCACATTTTGTCACTTATATCAGGGCATTTTATTTATCCTGACACGTGCAGCGAGTCAATGGTAAAGCTAACACCACCAAGCCATTAATTACTTCCAGTTTTAAAGTCTTTGGTATGATCCCGCCGGAGATGCACAAAATTTAACACCGAGTTTAAAATATTGCGAAATAGTTTCCCCTTCATCCACAATGAATTCGATAATTTAATTTCACTTTCCTAACTGAAATTTTTAATTTATTTATTAACCCTTTTCCACATACAACAAATCTACAGCAGTCGACTTTTAGATCATAGTGGCAATAACCTGAAAAATCTCCATAAAAGATAGCTAAATTGTTAAATAAAGTTGAAAACATTGTGGCCAAAGGAGAAATTGCTCATCATGAGCAATTCCACCTTTGGCCACAATGATTTTCAAAAGTCGTCTCTGCTGTTATTGCGTCAAAATGCGTCTGCAGGAGGGAAAGGGTTAAAGTTTTCCTACATACAACAGAGCTACAGCAGATGACTGAAAACTTCTAGAGAATTCTAATTATTGAACTGTATTGAAAATAAATTCTCTTTTTACTGCAATGTTTTTCAAAAATTGCCTGCTGCAGATGGATCCAAATGAATACGCAAATAGGAAATGGTAATTATCCCACATAATGCAGGAATCAACAACATTTTTGAAAGTTGAACCCTGGAGAGTCAAACAAATCCTTTTGCAACAATGTTTTCAAAAGTCGTTTGCTGCAGATGCGTAAGACAGCGTCTGTATGTCGGAAAGAGTTAATTAACCCTTTCTCTCAAACGACAATTCTGCAGCAGACGACTTTGAACATATTTTGTCAACAAGAGGGCCATGAGGCCCTGGATCGCTCACCTGAGAATGGGATTTTTAAGACTTAACTCTTTCAGCGCCAATGGCAATATCATCAAGACAAACTTTCTGACATTTGGCCTAGATATCTTCAAGGCAAATATTCTGACAAAGATTCAAAATGACCAATAATTGAACTTAGCCTAGATATTATCAAGACAAACTTTCTAACAAAGTGTCAACATGCTCAAGTTTAAAATGCAGCTTTTAGGGTGTTAACAAGATATCCTTCAATTCAGGCTAGTAACCTAGTTTTTGACCAAACATGACCTATATTCGATCTTGGCCTAGAAATCACTAAGACAAACATTCTGAAAAAATGTGGCTTCCAGAGTGTTTACAAGATTTGTCATAAATTTGACCTAGTGACCTAGTTTTTGACCGGACATGACCCAGTTTCGAACTTGGCCTAGAAATCACGAAGACAAACATTCTGACAAAGTTTCAACATGCTCAAGCCAAAAAAAAATGTAGCTTCCAGAGTGTTAACAAGATTTTCCTTAAATCTGACCTTGTGACCTAGTTTTTAACCAGACAGTTTCAAACTTGGCCTAGATATCACTAAGATAAACATTCTGACAAAGTTTTAACATGCTCCAGCCAAAAATGTGGCTTCCAGAGTGTTAACAAGATTTTTCTTAAATTTGACCTAGTGACCTAGTTTTTACAAGACATGACCCAGTTCCATACTTGGCCTAGATATCACTAAGACAAACATTCTGACAAAGTTTCAACATGCTGAAGCCAAAAATGTGGCTTCCAGAGTGTTAACAAGATTTTCCTTAAATTTGACCTAGTGACCTAGTTTTTGACCCCACATGACCCAGTTTTGAACCCAACATTACCCAGTTTCGAACTTGGCCTAGATATTACTTAGACAAACATTCTGACAAAGTTGTCAGGTCATCTTTGAGAATTTTCAAATTTTGGGGAAGATGTTGAAAGATGCTCTTGCAAGAACAGATATTGCAGAAAGCAATTGTGCCACAATGTTTAAGACGTCCAGATAAGGAGGGGTATTCAGCTCTTTTTCCTACAATTTCTCTCTTATCATTAAAGCAAATCCTATGTTGTGGGTACTCAAAAGAATCGTCTCACTGAGACCCACAACATAGGGTTAGAGGGTAAAATAAGGACTTTAGAACATGCAAAACGCCCCATAGCTAGAGTTCTGATGTGTCAATAGCCTTAATACACTGGAGATGATTCACATTATAGATCTGCAGGAAACTGTTGACATAATCATATCTGGCTGCTGTTTATGAGAAACTTGACAGAAATTAATGTGTCTTCATTCAAGCTGTATCATATAAAATTGGGTCTAGTTGCACATAAAAACAGCACTATCTTTTTTAACCATTTCCGACATACAGACCCTTTCTGATGCCTTTGTAGCAGACGACTTTTGAAAACATTGTGGCAAAAGAAACAAGAAGGTCATGACGGCCCTGGGTCGCTCACCTGAAAAGTTTATACCTATCATTTTTTTACAGAATGAATGAGTTGGGTTGATTGAACACAAACAGTCAAATAGGACCGGAGTGAGAAATGGTAGCATACTTCACAAGTCAAGAAGTTTTTAACTTTCATTTGGGGACTCATGATCCCCTGCTGGGAGTCCACAGATGGGCTATATAAATGCTCTGCCAAGCAGGACCATTAGCGGTCACCTCTGTAAAGCAGAAAACTTGTATAAAGCAGTCACTTGAATTGAAGATTAACCTAAACAACATTTTCATATTTGTATGTTTTGTATTAAGCAGCCATCTGTGTTCAGCAGCCACAAATTGACGCTGCCTAAGACGAGTTTGACTGTATAGTGAAAACTAACCCTGCACTGTATGACAATGTGTTGTTTTTTCGGCGATAGCTGACTAACGTGGGTTTTGACCTAGATGTTAAACAAATGCTCTAGATTGTAGACCAATCAAATGTTGTATTTAATGAATAGTGTCGCAGAAATAAAGGAAATGAAACGTTTTGATTGGTTCATAGTTAAGTTGGAGATCCCACGAGAGGCACTAATAAGGTGAAGTTTTAAAATGAAATGTTCTGCATACTAACCTTTTAATTGTTTTCATAATACTCTTGGGAGCCTCGCTTATTCTCCAGTCATGTGATGAATTCTCGGCAACGTCATGTCGAGCTAGTGTAATGGATGTGGACTTGGATTGTCAAGTAAACGGTCTGTGATTCGCTTCCCGGCAGAGGCAAGCTTTTATTTCTCTCTCTCATTCATATCAAAACCAAAGTATATATATAAACTAAAACATTTATAAACCAAATATTACATATTTAACGTTATTGTTTTCCGTCATTCTAATAAGTAAGACAAAATATCAAATAATATGCGCATGTTCCATTTCTTAGTGTTTTCTCATATTGATCGCAGTTTATCTTTTTTAAAGATATTTCTTGTTACCAACTGACATAGCTTGAACAAGTTTTCCCCTGTATATCTCTATATAAATCCGGTAACTCAAGGGGCAGGGCCAATTTTGAACCCAGGGTCATAATTTAAAGAATCTTGGTAGTGGACCATGAAACAATTCTTCACATCTACTATCTAAGCTCTAAGCCTTTCTTTTTCAGACAAGAAAGTTTTTTCTATATATATCTATGTAAAACAGGTATCCCCAGTTTGGGGCTAATTTTGAACCAAAAGGCATAATTTGAACAATCTTCGGAGAGGACCACAAGATAATGTTACACTCCAAATATCTAAGCCTTTCTGTTTCAGACAAGAAGATTTGCAAAATTTCTCCCTATATATCTCTAAACAAGACATGGAAATTCCATAAAACCAGGTTTTCTATCATGGAAGGTGTTTGATTAAGAATTAACAGATCTGTCAAATCTTTCTGTTAATAGTTAATCAAAGCTAGTAATTCAAGAAACAGGGAATATTTCTATTGATGAATAATCATAATTACTTTGTCAATTAAATATATCACAATTTTATCTAACAAATATCAGTTCAATACAGTCAATCATGTGTTGATGGCCTCATTTATTAAGAACATATAATAGATAACAGATATCAAGCAACCTTTTTAAGCAGCCACATTTTAGGATCCCTAATGCCAGGTTGATAATCAGTGATCTGCCTTAACCCTTTACTTGATAGTAACGCGTTTATGCCTTTGCAAACAGACTAGATCCAGGGCCCGAGGTTATGAAACTTACTCAATTTGAGCATGTAATAGAAATATTGTTGTTGAAGTTAGATGCTTGAGTTACAAGTTTATGAAATATGCTCATTGCAAAATAGGGTAAAATTACAAACCAACGATGAGAATAAAAAAGAGTTTGTCGTCATGGTTACGAAGCATTTTTAGTTTGAGCATGATGCTAAAGTTGAGCATGATGCTCAAACTAAAAAAGCTCTGTTAGCTTGAGGACAAAGTTTGGAAAAAAAAAAAATCTACTTTTAGTTTGTAACTGAAATCTACTTTGCAACGAGCCAATTTCCTAGCCTTGTAATCTAAGTGTGTAACTACAATAGTAATTATTATGTTAACATGCTCAAATTGAGTAAGTTTCATGACCTCGGACCCAGATCAGACATTGTGCATATGACACAGCGTCTTGATATGGTGTATATCTGTTCCAAGCTATTTGAAAATATCTCTATGGATGAAAAAGTTATTGTCCGGACAAGAAAAGTTCAACTGATGTCAATTTGTTGTCACTGTGACCTTGACCTTGAAGCTACAGACAAAAGTTTTGCATGTGACACATCATATTGATATAGTTCATATTTGTGCCAAGTTATTTGAAAATATCTCTATACATGACACTGTTATGGTGCGGACAAGAAAAGTTCAATTAAAGTCTATTTCTTATCACTGTGACCTTGACCTTGAATCTACAGAATTTGCATTTGGCACATCATCTTGATATGGTGCATGTTTGTGCCAAGTTATTTGAAAATATCTTTATGCATGGCAAAGTTATGGTCCGGACAAGGAAAGTTGACGCCCGCCTGCAATTTCTTCATTTGCCAGAATGTTTTCTACTTTTTTCAGCAACAAAACATACATTTTTAGGGATTTTCTGTGTTTTTGCCAAGATGTTTACAAAGTCAACTGCTGTAAATTTGTTGTATGTGGGAAAGGGTTGATGGGAAACCTAGTGGGTGAGTTAGTTCATGTTCTCTCCCAAATGTAGAGGCATTTTGGTACATGCAGCAGATGACATCAGAAGTTTTCTGCTTGATCACCGTGCAATAATAATCAGATGTTCAGATAAGAAGGGGTGAACAGCTCTTTTCCCCACAATATCTCACTTATTATCAAACCAAACCCTATGATGTGGGTACTCAAAAGAATCAACTCAATGAGACGATTCTTTTGAGTACCCACAACATAGGGTTTTATTGTCTCATAAAGATTTTAGAACATGCAAAACGCTCCTTATCTAGAGCTCTTTCGTTATTAGAGATTTTCTATTTCTTTTTGCCTATAGATACATGTATTATCAAAATTAACTGCTGTAGATTTTTTTTGTATGTGGAAAAGGGTTAACTTTTATTTGTATATCCTATAGTCTTATGTTGTGGCTGAATCTAAACAGTAGCATGATGCAGGATTCCTTTCGGCCTCACTACGGGGCTCAAATATCTTGTAACGGACAGCTGCAGACGTTTTTTTCTCCCATATCTTATATCCTTAGGGGGGCCAGACTGGAGAGTGTCGCAATTTGTACAGGATAAATACCAGATAGGTGGGTAATTAGTGGAACCAGCTGAGAACTGCGGTGGTGGAGTACGAATATGGACAAACAATCATCTTACTTTCAACTCTTTCCTATTAACCCTTTCCCTCATTCAGACGTTTTCTGATGCCTCTGCAGCAGACTGCTTTTTGAAAACATGGCGACAAAAGAAGAAATTGCTCAAAACGAGCAATTTCTCATTAAGTCACCATGTTTTCAACACTTATTCAATCATTGTTCTTTCATTTAAAGGGATTTTCTGTGCTTTTGAGTAGACATTTTCAATGTCATCTGCTTGCAGATTTCCTTAATGAGGGAAAGGGTTCAACGGTATAATCGTTATTAGATCATAGCAAATCGTCCAGGTAAGGAAAATATGTGTTAATGGAAATATTTTGGCAAAAGCAGAAATTGGTATTAACCCTTTCCCTCATATAGATGCTTTCTGACACCTCTGCAGCAGATGGCTTTTTGAAAATATATATATGTAACAAAAGAAGAAATTGCACAAAACGTGCAATTTCTCCTTTTGTCACAATGTTTTCCACTTTTAGTCATAGGTTATCCATTCAATTATAGAGATTTTCCATTATTTGACAAAATATGTTCAAAGTCGTCTGCTGCAGAATTGTTGTATGAGGGAAAGGGTTAATGACAATGTTTTAAAAAGGCATCTGCTGCCACAACGTGATGCACCACAGACTAATATAATACTGTGACCTAAAGACGCAATTTGACACATCTGTGGCAGACAACTGTCAGAAAATATTGTGGCAAAAGACAAATTGCTCATCTTTCACAGTGTTCAACTTTTTTCAGTAATTATGTCTTCATGTTATGTAATGACATTTTGCCTAAGACGTTTTAACCCTTTCCCTCATACAGACGCTTTCTGACGCCTCTGCAGCATACAGCTTTTTAAAAACATAGTGACAAAAGAAGAAATTGCTCAAAACGAGCAATTTCTCCTTTTGTCACAATGTTTTCCACTTTTAGTCATAGGTTATCCATTCAATTATAGAGATTTTCTATTTTTTGACAAACTATGTTCAAAGTCGTCTGCTGCAGAATTGTCGCATGAGGGGAAGGGTTAAACTTGGACAAATAAGACAACAATAATAAATATATCGTATCAGGTGAGACAATAAACTCTTTGCCACTTGCAGACAGGTTTTCAAGAATCTGCAGCAGACGAATTTTGATATCATTGTGGCATTATAAAGGAGATATTGCTCATGACAAGCATTTTCCCCTTTTGTTACAATGTTTTCACCTCGATGCAATAAGAAAACTTCAATTCTTAGATATATGTTCATTAGTTTTGTCATAACCATAAATCCAAGAAATTTCTCCATTTATTGCAATGGCTTCAACTCTTTTAACCCTTTCCCTCATATAGACGCTTTCTGACGGCTCTGCAGCAGACGGCTTTTTGAAAACATAGTAACAAAAGAAGAAATTGCACAAAACGTGCAATTTCTCCTTTTGTCACAATGTTTTCTGCTTTTAGTCATAGGTTATCCATTCAATTATAGAGATTTTCCATTATTTGACAAAATATGTTCAAAGTCGTCTGCTGCAGAATTGTCGTATGAGGGAAAGGGTTAAAAAATTACACCCTCATAATTATATGGGTATTTTCCATATTTTGTCCTATATGGTTTCTCATTTCAATTTCAATTTGTTGTATGTGGGAAAGGGTTAATAATATAGAAGCAAAAACCATCAAGGTTATCAACATTACATTAAGGGTCTCAAACACTTTTCAACATAAAGAAATAACATGTCGGCAGACAACTTTTGAAGTTACTACAGATTCTCTCTGTGCCGAGAACCATTCAAAGTGCTCCTTGGTAACCCAATAGAAATGTAACCCAATTTTATTGAACACGTTATAGCCTTGTTATGTAGCCAGAGTGACTGCGATAGACACATTTTCGTGTTTTGATTGTGTTTGTGGGAAATTAAGTGCATGAAAATTGTTTTGTAACAAATCAAGAGCAAATTAACCCTTTCCCTCATATAGACACTTTCTGACGCCTCTGCAGCAGACAGCTTTTTGAAAACATAGTGACAAAAGAAGAAATTGCACAAAACGTGCAATTTCTCCTTTTGTCACAATGTTTTCCACTTTTTTTCATAGGTTATCCATTCAATTATCCATTCAATTATAGAGATTTTCTATGGTTTGACAAAATACGTTCAAAGTCTTCCGCTGCAGAATTGTCGTATGAGGGAAAGGGTTAACCAATGTGGTCTGTTTTTTTGTTCACTAAATTACTTCATTATGCCATTCTTATACTCTTTCCCACATACAACAAATCTGCAGCAGACGACTTTGAAAACATTGTGACAAAAACCTAAAAAATATCTCCATAAAACATAGCTTAATTATAATATGTTAAATAAAGTTGAAAACATTGTGGCCAAAGGAGAAATTGCTCATCATAAGCAATTTCAACTTTGGTGGCAATGTTTTAAAAGTCGTCTCCTGCTATTGGGTCAAAACGCGTCTGCAGGTGGGAAAGGGTTAAACTTTTTTCCAAAGGATAGATTCAGGATAAAAAAAATACCAAAATAAGTAATGCTCAACAAAAACCAACCTTTGTATATTAGGTCTTCCAAAGGGAAGGAAGTCAGTAAAACACTTTATATCATTAATACTCATTAATAGTCATTAATCATAAAATTTTCAACCACTTAGTCTTTATCAAGGTTTAAAAAAACAAAAAAATTTAATTGCAGTCCATTCTGTTGTTGAAGAGATCAAATTCCGTATTTTTTTTAAATCTTGATGAAGACCAAGTGGTCAAAAATTTGATAATTAAAGAGTATTAATGATATAAAGTGTAATACCAACCTTATTGTTGTTCTCTTAATTGTAGAAAGATCTGCCTTGTTTTATCCATGCAATAAAATTCAAATGATTCTTTGGATGAAATTTAACCCTTTCCCAAATACAGATGCTTTCTTATGCCTCTGCAGCAGATGACTTTTCAAATTATTGTGGCAATTTCTCTTTTTGCAGCATACTTTTCAACTGTACTCAAAATTGTTCTTTCATCTATTGAGTTTTAACTAAATGTTTTCAGTATTCTGCTGCAGATTTTTGTATGTGGGAGAGGGATAAAACAGTCTTTTAACCCTATCCCACATTATAGACTCTTTCTTACCTCTGCAGCAGACGACTTTTGAGAAATATGGAAACACAATATTTTCAAAAGTCGTCTGCTACAGAGGTGTCAGAAAGCGTCTGTATGTGAGAAAGGGTTTTGTGTCTCCCTGCTAGAAGCCAGGGCAAGCCAAAAAATAAAATGACAAACATTCATGATCAGGGGCGTAGCTCTCTTTAGGCACTGTAGGCACGTGCCTACACATTTTTTCTCAAAATGCCCCAAAATGCAGCTGCAGCGATACACATCTGCGTAATGTATCGGCCGGATCAGCCTGCGCTGACATTCTGTCTAAGGTGGGAAAAGTGTATATCCGGGTAGGCCTGTGTGGCATGCTTAGGCTGATCTGGGTCGATACTTTACGCAGAGTCCACAATGTTGATTTTCTCACGAGACGGCCTACACATTGATTTTTGCCAAGCTACACCCCTGACTATTCTGACGCGTTTCTGTATTGATGAATTCAGAAGAGAAAAGACAGAAAGATCTGACAATTGTTTGAGATATGCAAGATAAAGGTTTGATTGTTTTTTGGTTACATTTTATCAGTCTATTAGAGATAAAATAGATCAGCGAGCTTTGTGACATCCTTTGGATAGGAGGGAACACATTGTCTTAACACATTGTTCCTCATATAGACGCTTTCGGAAGCCTCTGTAACAAACGGCGTTTTGAAAACAAAACGAGCAATTTCTCCTTTTGCCACAATGTTTTCCACTTTTAGTCATAGGTTATCCATTCAATGATAGAGATTTTCCATTTTTAAAAAGATATATATTCAAAGTCGTCTGCTGCAGAATTGTCGTATGAGAGAAAGGGTTAACTTTGAGTATTAGCCTAATAGTAATTCAAAAATCTGTTGTTTAAAACCTCCCAAAACTGCAGCAGATGACTTTAAAAACATTTACATATAAAAAACCATATATGAGGGGATCATTATTGAATAGAAGTGTAAACATTGTGGCAAAAGGAGATTATGCTACAAAAGCAGTCTATATGTTGGAAAGGAATAAATATAAGAATACAAAATAGCTGTTCTGATTATGGTTTACCCTTTCCCACAAATTTAGAGTTTAATAATTGTATATAGTTGAAATCATTGTGGCAAAAGGAGAAATATGAGCAGTTTCTCCAATTCCCTCAATGTTTTCAAAAGTTGTCTGCTGCAAAGGTGTCTCAAAGCGGGGTTTTTTTGGGAGGGTGGGGGGGGTGGGGGGTGGCGGGGGGATATGTTGATTGATTGATTTATTGGGGTTTAACGCCGTTTTTAACAATTTCTCAGTTATATCACGGCTGCCAGTTCACCTACTCATGCATTTCCTGGTTTTCTCACACCAGTACTCCACACAACAATCTTCCCAAGCAACTGGCTGCTTTTCCACATAGACTAAGCCCATTGGTGGAAGACGAATAACGCATGTCGCATTGACTTTTGTCAATCGTCGGAAAGAAAGTTGGCCGAGCCCGGATTCGAACTCGCAACCCCTGGATTGACAGCCCGCGTCACTACCGACTGAGCTACCGTGGCTCGGCTGCGGGGGGATATGATGACCATGTTGTGACAAGCAATATAATTTGAAGGTTTGATAAAGAAATATTAAGAATTGTCAAAATTATTGATGACTTATCATCTAAGATCTAAGTACAAAAAGAGGCATAACTTTGTCAAATGTGACCTTGACACAAACATTTTGGTTTCATCACAATCCTGTTGTCATAAAAAAAAAAAAAAAAAAAAGTTTGATGAAGAAATATTGAGAAATGGCAAAGAAATAGCTGAGGTTATGTTTTTGTGAAAAAAATCTAAGTACAAAAAGGGGCATTACTCTACAAATGTAGATGACAGAGTTATGTAACTAACTGCAGTTGTCTATTTTGTCATTAGAAAAAACTATGCCAAGTTTGAATTAAATATGTTTGATGGTATAGATGATATTAGTATTTGTAAAAAAGTTTAACCAACGCAGATCCTGACGCTGGGGCGAATGCAATAGCATCCTTTTTCTTCGAATAGTCAAGCTAAGAATACATGCATAAACTTTGTTATATCTATTGGAAGCTAGGAAATACTTTTTCTTTTCATTTATCATTTTAAATTGTCAACGTGAGGAAGATTGACACTTGACCAACTTTGACGTTTCAAGTGATTGCCAAAGGAATACAGGGGATTCCTCTTAACCCTTTCCCTCATACGACAAATCTGCAGCAGACGACTTTGAACATATTTTGTCAAAACATAGAAAATCTCCATAATTAAATTGATAACCTATGACAAAAAGTGGAAAACATTGTGGCAAAAGGAGAAATTGCTTCTTTTGTAATTCTGTTTTCAAAAAGCAGTCTGCTGCAGAGGCGTCAGAAAGCGCCTATATGAGGGAAAGGGTTAACCCTTTCTCTTCTGCAGACACAGTTGCAACAGACAACTTTTGAAACAGTGTTGCAGAAGGAGAAATCGCTCATCAAATGCAATTTTTCTTATTTTGCCACTTTTATACTGTAAACAAGATGTGTTTGTGAAACACTGATGCCCCGGAATGGCAACATCTAGGTCAAAGGTCAAAAATGTTAAGGAATACACATGTGAAATATGGTAGCCGTACCTGTTATGGTTCAATTTGTTTGTTTGGAGTTTAACGCCGCTTTCAACAGCTTTGGTCATATCACGGCGGTCAGTGCACCTACCCATGTTTTCCTGGCTTTCCTACACCAGTACTTACACAACATTCTTTCGAAGCCACTGACTACTTTCTCACATAGATCAGAGGTGAGAGGCGATGAAAAATCGCCCGAAAGAATGTCGCCGCAACCGGGTATCGAACCCGTGACCTTCAGATCACGAGTCAGATACGCTACCAATTGAGCTACCCGGCCGGGCTTGTTATGGTTCAAAAGTAGTGGTCAAAGTTAAAGTTTCTTTCGAGAATGGCAACATCTAGGTCAAAGGTCAAGGTCGCAAAGTGAACAAATTTGGTATTGACAGAAAGGTCATGTCACAAGGAATACACATGTGAATTATGGTAGCCGTACCTGTTATGGTTCAAAAGTAATGGCCAAGGTTAAAGTTTTTTTCGAGAATGGCAACATCTAGGTCAAAGGTCAAGGTCGCAAGGTGAAAATTGTTGGTACTGACAGAAAGGTCATGTCACAAGGTATACGCATGTGAAATATGGTAGCCGTACCTGTTATGGTTCAAATGTAGTGGTCAAGGTTAAAGTTTTTTTCATGCAGACAGACAGACGTGCAGACGTGCAGACAGACGTGCAGACGTGCAGACAGACGTGCAGACAGGCCAAAAACTATATGCCCACCGAATCTATGATTCCGGGGGCATAAAAAGTCTTCTGTATCAGGGTGATTGAGTTTTGTTATAACCTTTATGCAAGAAGTATTTCAGTTATCCCTTTCTTATTTTGCCACTTTTATACTGTAGCTAGAATGGAGTGCTCCCCGGAGCACGTGTGTAACCTGCCGGGGCCTTGTCGGAAAATTTTAATTTTTCACAGAAAAGGGGCAATAACTCTGATATAAAAAAAATCTGGATTATTCCCCTTTTGTGAACCCATCACAAAGATTGATATAAACATTCGTCAGAAGTTTCAATCCAATCCTTTGAGCAGAAAAAAAGTTATTTGAAAACGTGACGAAAAAGTGTGACGACAGACAGACGGACGGACAGACGCCGGACAAAAAAAACAGGAATCCCTAAGTGCCTACCATGCTACGCAGGTGACACAAAAAGTCTTCTGTATCAGAGTGATTGAGTTATGCAAACAGTATTTCAGTCATCCCTTTCCCACATACAACAAATCTGCAGCAGACGACTTTTAAAACATTTAGTCTCAAATTTGGAAATTCTCTATAAATGAAAGTAAAATGATTGTATAAAGTTGAAAAAGTTATGGCAAAAGGAGGAATTGCTCATCATGAGCAATGTCTCCATTTGCCACTATGATTTCAAAAGTCGTCGGCAGCAGAGGCCTCAGAATGTGTCTATATCAGGGAAAGGTTAACCCTTTCCCTCATGTAGACGTTTGCTGACGCCTCTGCAGCAGACGGCTTTTTGAAAACATAGTGGCAAAAGTAGAAATTGCACAAAACGTGCAATTTCTCCTTTTGCCACAATGTTTTCCACTTTTTGTCATAGGTTACCCATTCAATTATGGGGATTTTCTATGTTTTGACAAAAAACGTTCAAAGTCGTTTGCTGCAGAATTGTCGTATCAGGGAAAGGTTAAACAAAGCTGACAATAAATTCATAAAAAAAAAGAAAAATGCCCAAGATGATATTCATAATACTTATGGACTGATATTTTCACTGTACGAGCATGAAAAGCAATACCTTTTCATGAGTGGTTAAGCCAAGAGTGAAAATAATAATTTTTGATGTTCCTGAATGGAAATATTATTATGGCCAAAAATGGCATTATAAGTGCTCAGAATCACCTCAATAGATTTAACAGGCTATTCAAAATCCCCTTGGTAAAAATGGTAGGTAATCAGAATCCCCTTGATGGGTATTCAGAATTCTCTCAATAGATTGACGGGATATTCAGAATTCCCTCAGTGGGAGATCATAAAAAATATATACTTTAATAAAGATAAATGTAAATTTAAATATAGAACATATCATTTCTGTTTTATTTTGTTACTATAATGGCAAATTTGCAAACAGTTTTATTTAACAAATAATAACATTCAAATATTCTGACAAAAACATCTTGAAAGGTGTACGTGGAATTCACAAATCCTAAAATTAGTCCTTAATGAAAGCAATATACCTGTATACATATTAAGACTAATGATTGACAAGATTACTCATTTACATTACTATTTATCATCAATAATTGGTCGGCTGTGTGTATGGCCAACCTACCTTAGAATGGAGATTGGTCATACACAATTAAATGCTTCAATTCTATTTCAATGAAGGACATTCACTTCATTGACAAAAAAATGCAAGTTATGATACATTTTCACTTGACCCCACCCCTGATGTCCCAATATGCCCCGCAGTTGATAACTGTTTTGTTAACTTCTATATCATGTAAGTGTTATACATAACTGCAGTATTGATTTCCGGCAACATTGATGCGTTGCATCAACTTTCTCTTGTAATCTACTGTTTAGTTCTCAATAATCCACTGATAAGCAAGGTATACAGATGAAAATAAACCAGCGTTACGTGTCAACCGATGAAAATAAAACCACCATTAAGCGTCAACCTATTTTCTATTCCAACCATGATTAATGGAATCAGTAGAGGGGGAAACCAGAAAGATCCGGAGACAAAAGTTTAAGATATGCGGGACAAGTCCTGATAGAGCCACAACACTTCATTAGTGAAGATACAATACCAATGGACTTCATGGTAAATGTATGTAGCTATGTATTATGATGAAATATATTTACAAGTGTTTTGCATGAAACCAATTACTAGTTTGAACTTCATAAAATCAGCTCCCGGGACAATCTTGGTTAGAATATAAAAAGTCAGCCTTTTCCATATACAAAAGTCTGCAACAGTAAGTTCGGAAAACAAATGTCCTTATAATGTTAAAGTAAAGACACAGTTGGTTATATAACCGTTTCCCATATATCGACACTTGCTGATGCCTATGCAGCAGACGACATTTGAAAACATTTTAACAAAAGGTGTAATTGTTCATTTTGAGCAATTTTTACCTTTTGTCACATGTTTTCAAATTTATTCGATAACTGTTCTTTCATTTAAAGAGGATTTCCATACTTCCGACTTAATGTGTTTGAAGTCGTTTGCTGAAGATTTGATTCATTTGCAGCTGATGACTTTTGAAAACATTGTGACAAAAGAAGAAATTGCTCATAATGGGCAGTTTCTCCTTTTGCCACAATTTGTTCAACTCTATCCAATAATTATAGTTTCATTTATAGAGATTTTCCATACTTCTGACTTAATGTGTTGGAAGTCGTCTGCTGAAGATTTGTTGTCTGAAAGTAAGGGTAGTTTGAATTTGGAAAGAACAGTTATATGCCAAATTAAACTAGACCTATCACTGAATATGATGAATACCCCCAAAACAGCACCTTGTTTCAAAATATGGCTTCCAACCGACCGACCAACAAAAGGGTCATAACAAATAACATGCAATGGCAAGACCTTTAGGGTATGCACATCTCCTCTTGGTATAGAAGCTTCAGGTAAAATTTTATTGAATTCCACCCAGTGGTTTGTAAGAAATAGGCCGGACAAACTATGACTTCCGACTGACCGACCAACCGACCAACCGACCGACTGACAGACTGACACAGTGACTCCAATATAACCCCCCAAAACTTTGTTTTTTGGGGGTATAAATACATTGGAGGAAATATGAGAACATTTTGCATCTTGGAAGTTTTTTTCTAAATTTATCTGCAGCTACAATGTCTAAAATAAGTGTCTAAAGTAAGCAGCATAACACCATAGGATAAAATAACAATTTAATTAATCAAGTGAATACTGCCCCGATATGTAGCTCTTCTTGATTCTGACAACATTAAAATTGGTTCTAGAAAATGCAATCCATAGGGGATTGAAAACTGTTTAAAATACAGGGGAGGTAATCAATACAGTAATTACCATAATTAACTAAGACAACTCTAATTAAATACTGGTAATATTATCCTTTCACACATGCTGATGCATTTTCACGCATCTGAAGGAGATGATCTTTGAAAACCCTTTGGCAAATAACGAAATTGCTCATGATAGCAATTTCTACTTTTGCCACAATGTTTTTCAACTTTTCAATAATTATACTTTCATTTAGAGAGATTTTATACATTTTATCTAGATGTTTTCAAATATGAAGTTTTTTAAAGTAAAACATATTTTTATTAGAAAATACTTACCAGTCATTTAATACCTGATATATAATCTCAACACCGTTAATTCATCCAGAAAAGAAGCTCGCGCAGCCATGCATAGCCCTCACGCGTGTGTGATACACACGGCCGCCGGTAATACCGGCGCACGGGCCATGTGACCCCCACTTTTAATTTCACCGTTAACTTGCAGCGTTTAGTGTTGGGTGACGACGCGGGGTTGGGAGGCGGGAATCTGAAATGACTGGTAAGTATTTTCTAATAAAAATATGTTTTACTTTAAAAAACTTCATTTTTATGTCAAAAATACATTACCAGTCATTTAATACCTGATGACTTTGCAGCATCGGTCGGGAGGATCGTCCAACACAATGCCGGTCCCGAGAAATCGTAGCACTTGGTAAGAGTACCTACGGTACTACTAAATATAAACACAACTGTTCATGTATTTAGTAATTTGTGTATTAATTAGGTAAGTACTCGCTGAGAGTCCACTTGTGTGTCCAGAGAGGAATAATTTCTGATTGAAACGTTTTAAGACTTTATCAGAAGGATCTTATTACTAATTAAAGGAATAGGATATCCAGTGTTTGAATACGCTGCTGACATATCCTTCTCCTACCTGAGGTTGAATAACCCCTACTGTGGCTCTTACAGCCCTCGAATGTTTTATATAGAACTTAAGACCCTTGACAGGGTACAAGATCAGGTTATATCTAAGGGAACACAGTTCACAGAAAGGTTGTGAAATGTGATGGGTTAGGAAGCACCAAAGGCAACTTGGTCTCAGTAGGAATACAGGTTTATAAGAACGGTTGAATAACCATACGGCTGTAAAACCTGATGAAATTCGTTTTTACTGAAAGCAAAGAACTCACTTCCCTGATAGTGTTCGCCAAGCAAGACGAATTTAAGTCTCAGTTTATAACTTACGAAGCGGCCGCTTCCGAAGAACGTAAAAGTTTGGAGAGAAATGGATCTGAACTTTGAAGTTAAGCGCATTGGAGCATCGAACAATAATTGTTGTGTTCATCGCCAAATCTTGAATGCGAGAGGTCGGCAACAAATGTAAGCATAAATTACTGATTGACGTACCTTAAAAAAACACCAATCGGTAAGAACTGTCTACTTCTAATGAAGATGTAACGGTTATGTCGATAGGCAGGCCAGAAGAACGTTGAACTACGATCTCTGGGCCAATACTGTGTTTCTAAAGTCATTGTCAGGAAGGAATAACGACACCGGAAGTTGACTCATTTGAATTATGGGGGCAATTCAGGGAGTAATAATTATTGCCAATCGAAGGACTACTGTCTACTCTATTGATCATGTACATGTCCTAGTCAGTTAAGCCCTGTACTGTAATGAGTATTTAACACACTGCCCCGAACTGTAAATAATTCGGGTGTAGTATGAAGCATGTATCGGACCGTTTCCCTTAATTACTGATCCTTATCCAGGACATGGTAATCGGATTCTCTTATAGCGAATCGAGTCTGTCCGAAGGGCCAGCTCAACGAGAAACGTCCTACAACGAGTCTCTTGAGGGGAATAGATCCGACTTGCCCGTTTTGGGAATTAATTCTAAACGCAGGTAATCGAAGTGAAGTGTTTGAAAGGAACATTTCCCCGTTTACAAAGAATCGACGGTCATTCCTCGATGAAAAAGCAACCGGTACGTGGTAACAGGTGTCTGTTTGGTCTAAGAATCGCTCAGACAGCTGTTCCGGATTGCGTTCTTGATAAAACGGAACATTCCATTTTATTAATCGACCGTACTAGACGCAATCTGAGTCGATAAGTCTTATTCCGGTCTTCACCGGAACCAGACGAAAGACGGTTGTAGAAACCACCGAATGGAAGGTTGATACCCACTCCATGGCATTCCTGTTAGTTTAATAGAGAGGAGCGCTTCCCTATAGCCGCGGATTAGGGACAGTGCTCTACTTGGTTGTATGCCAACTTTGCTCCCGTACGGGGCTTTGATAAGGCAGGGCCAGCGGAAGCAGAAAGCTAGGCTCGAACTTAGCCTGTCCCTTGTGTCTTCACAGGTTGGGCTTCTAAGAATGCCTTTGCAGAAGTCACTGTACGTTCTGTCCCTGTGAACAATGTTGCCGCATACGCCGAAATGCGCCTATGGACGCAGTGAATGCAGTAACTTCCCACTAATGATAGTTTATTTAGAGTCCAGCTCTAAATTGTAAATCATCTGATGGAGCACTGAACACGATATGTCTCTTATTCGTCAGACAAGACGGGGTCGTGGGTTTTACCCGACGACGTGCGGATTGACTAAAGCCGGTTCTGGACCGGAATGTCAGTGTCCGATTCGACATGGAGGAATCCTATGATCGATTGATTGTGGTTTAACGCCGTTTTAACAATTTCTCAGTTATATCACGGCGGCCAGTTCACCTACTCATGTATTTCCTGGTTTTCTCACACCAGTACTCCACACAACAATCTTCCCAAGCAACTGGCTACTTTTCCACAAAACTTAGCCCATTGGTGGGAGGAATCCTATGAAGGAGTCATGATCGAGGAATTTATCCCTTTTCCGAAGAAGAATGAGATCGCATGGAATCAACCTTCGGTCCGAGCTCACGTATGAGAGAGTTCACAGAGTGACTATCCTCTGGGAACGGTTGATCCCGGTAGGCCAGCATAGGGGATTGATTTATGAAATCAACTGAATCTCTCCCATGTAATACCGTCGGACATCGACTCGTCCCAACAATTGGTACGATGGGTATTACTTGGGAGGAGTGTAGTCCCTAGAGACGCACTCTCTCCTCCCTGGGGACCGACATAACTATTTGACCGGTACTCCCCATACCCGATGGCCGACTGTTTAATCGGCTATGTCTCAGCATACTGCCCGATTGACTGCCGAAAGGTTATGTCTTAAGACATTACCCGTTTGACCGGTGCCTTACTGGCTATGTCTAAAGACATTGCCCGATCTCCAAATGACTGTGTCCGAGGACATTTGTCAATTGGAATACTGTTGAATTCCGAAGAATTCATAGTTGAATTTTTTTGTTTTCACGGTGACCACCGTTTGCCCGGTAACCGTTTATGCCCAGTTAAGAGTTTGACTGCCCTGTGAACGTTCACGCGACAACCGTTTATGCCCAGTGATTAATTGAGTACTCGGTAGGCATTTGACTCATTCTCTAGCACTATCGACTCATTACATTCATATGAGTGTAAGGAACGACAACTCTGCGAAGGAGATTTTCACTTGGCTGTGTTCGAAAACACCCGGTTGTCCAATGCTTATGTCATAATATTGACAAAACGGTTGGAGTCAACTTGACTTAACGACTGCTCGTTACCCAGCTCTGGGAACGTTCAGTAATGGTAGCTCTCTCTGACCATTACTGACCGGTTGACTAATGATAGGCTGAAGTGAGGCTGCTCTATCACTAGTCTCCAAAAACTTTAGACATTATAACTTGGCACTCTGTAGCAGTCCGAAGACTGCTGTACTGCAGAGTGTAGGTTTTGCTCGAAATCATTATAGGTTTAAACGACGTTTAAGCGTCAACCTTCGGGCAAACGTATTAGGCACCACCCTAAGTACTTCCTTAATGTTCTGCTGTAGAGGTCAACGCTCTACAGCCGGCTCGTAATCTGAAGGGGACTGCCCCCCCCCCCCCCCCGCCCCCGCCCGTCAGACGAGGAGGTGGGAGAGTGTCGAGCCCTACGATGCTTGACTCTAATCCGTCTTTCAACTGAAAGACACAACAGTCTTATAAAAGTAAGAGAAAGGATTGAAAATAATATTCAATCTTGGTGTACTTTATTGTTGTGTTAACCCTTTCCCACATACATCTAATTTGCAGCAGACGACTTTAAACATATTTTGTCAAAAAATGGAAAATCTCTATAATTGAATGGATAACCAATGACTTGAAGTGGAAAACATAGTGGCAAAAGGAGAAATTGCACGTTTTGTGCAATTTCTTCTTTTGTCACTGTTTTCAAAAAGCTGTCTGCTGCAGAGGCGTCAGAAAGCGTCTATATGAGGGAAAGGGTTAAGGTGTCGATCGTGTGATATGAACCTCCTCTCTCCGCAGTAGAGAGAGGTCGCACTGGATCGATCGTCGGCGCCGAACTAACCGTATGGGACGGTCTCGACCTCCCTTTCACGGAAAACCTGAGTTATTCCGATCGGGGGTTTTCCTTCTAAGGACTGCCTCTTCGAGAGGTGTCCTTCCGGGAACAGTGAATTCCCATCAGGTGGGTATTGCTGATCCCGGTAGGCTTGGTTAACCCGCCTATCACCGATCCGTTACATCTTTTGAAACGGAGCTTTGTATCGGGGAAGGAGTGTAATCTCTAGAGAAGTACCATGTTCCACTTGGAGACACGGAAACATTTCTCTGTCCTGTACTACCTATAACTGGATATCTGGGCCTTGTGCGTAATGACCAGTGTTTTGAATATCCGTACTCTTCTATTCTCATTCTTTTGAGGAGTGTAATCCCTACAGAAGAACACTATTCCCCTTGGAGAAAGGAAAGATTTATCTGTCCTGTACTCCTTATAACCGATGTTAGACGGTTGGATATCTGAGCCTGGTGCGTAATGACCAGTGTTTTGAATATCCGTATAGACCGGTTGTGCGAAGAACGAGTGGTACTAGCTTAACGACTGCTCGTTACCTTGACTGCCCACTGCCCGGTCGCGTCATGTTAAACTGACTGATAATTTGCCCGGTCGCGTCATGGCTTAATGACTGACCGGTCGCGTCATCGCTAAATGACTGCCGGATTTGCCCGGTGACTGGTCGCGCCTAGGCGAAATGACTGACTGGTTGCCCGGTACCCGGTTACCCGGAGTCATATAGGTTTTGCTCGCAAGCATTACCCGGTTGACTAATGATAGGCAGTTGTGAAGCTGCTCTATCACCGGTCTCCAAAGAATTCTGTCCGCAGACATTATAATTTGGCACTCTGTAAGCGTCCGAAGACTGCTTACTGCAGAGTGTGGTGTTAGAGGTGGCCAATCAGTGAGGTTTCCCTTTGATTGACCCATGGCGTCTCCCGAAGGGTCAGCCCCAACACCTGGCGTCAGATAATGTCGTTCAGCAGACGGTTGCTCACTCTTGAGGCCAACCATCACTGTGTCCGTACGGTTTCTGGCCCGAAGGCCTTTGTTTCCCGACGGAATAACAGACATTAGCCGCTGCCATCCGCTCCTCCATGTCCCGCGAAGGACCAGCCGAAGCTGAGGGGGAGCGGTCAGAGCTCCAGATAAGGGGCGTATGCATGTCTAAAATCCTCATTTGACCCTCTTACCCTATGCTGTGGGTATTGAGAACCCACAGCATAGGGTTTGTTTCCTAAGAGGGAATTTGTGGGGAAATTAGCTGATTACACCTCCTAATCTGGACCTCTGAGCGGTTGTGCGGAGTGAAGAAGGAACAGCTCTGACCTTCTGCTCACTCAACACAGCCGCGGAGTCTGATTGTTGGGAGAACCCCTCAAACTCCGCTTCACTCGTAGAGCTAAGAGAAACCTTTTTAGGGGTCTTCTTACTCTTCCAGCTTTTGTGAGTCCTCCTCAACCCAGACTGTTTCCAAATGGAAGCAGGCCAGGAAGAGAAGTACTCACAGGGTGAATCCTGTGTGTACTTAGTGAACGCAAAACAGGACAGACGCGTGTCTCATACAGCCGTTATGAGCCACGCCTCTGATCACCACTATGTGACATAGAATATATATGAAACAAAACAATTTATACGATTCAACAAAAAATATAATTTTTTTCTATTTTTTATTTTCTACTATACCCGTTGATCACGGAACGTATTTCAATGAAAAAGATTTTACAAATATTTTCCAAAATTGTTCATGTTTAATTAATATACATAATGTAATACAAGGCGATAATAATATATTATCGCTAATAGGGTCGGTGTAACTATAACTTCGTTGAAAGAATGAATGGCCATTACCGCACCCGATACGTAACTGAAATAGTGGGTGGGGTAACCCACCCGTGACTTCTCAGTTAGTTGTGTTCACAAAAAAAAAAAACTTAATTACAATTAGTAATTTACCCAATTATGTTGTTAGGTTGTTAATGTAGTTGAATAACTGAATGAAAATAACTTGTTTAAGGCGAATGCCTTAAACAGACCAAGAAATAAAATATAAAAATGAAATAAATTCTTAGCTGTCAGTTGGTGTGTCCAGAAATTAAAAAGTTGGGGGTCACATGGCCCGTGCGCCGGTATTACCGGCGGCCGTGTGTATCACACACGCGTGAGGGCTATGCATGGCTGCGCGAGCTTCTTTTCTGGATGAATTAACGGTGTTGAGATTATATATCAGGTATTAAATGACTGGTAATGTATTTTTGACATAAAAACACTTATTCAACAAGAGATGAAACCGGCTTTTAAATATATGATATAAATATATGATATAAATATATGATAACAATAGTTTTTTAGATAAAATACATAAAACGAAAGCAAAAATACCTTTTCCCAACGTGTTGACCTCGATCTCCCAAAATTATTGTAAACATTTATCTGCGCATGAACGTCCTTTTTTTCCCATAATAAATTCTTAAAATCGGAAAATTTAGCTCAATAACTTCGCATTTATGAAAATATTCCCATTTTCCTAATGGAACTGGAACGGGGTATAGGTATATGTTTAAATATCACTTCTACAGCCTTGCTGTGGAAGCCGGCGTTTATAGCGAGTTGGTAGAGTAGTTGACCTCTGTGTAAAGTTAAGCAACGTTCATCGCTGTAAGTGCCTGGATGGGTGACCCGCGATGGCTTAACGCCGGTATACATTACAAATGGTGGCAGCGGTGGGTGTTATTAAAAAACTATGGTTTTAATTTACATTTTAATTATAAAAAAAACTACTCGCATATAAATAGATCTTAATATTCTATTGCAAACTCGAACGAGAACCAGTCTAGTGACGAACTGCTATGGAAATATCCGAGAACTGGCGGTAAAATACGGCGCATGCGTGATTAAGGCGATTAACACAGCGGATACGCAAGCCCATTGCACCAGTGATAGTTTTTTCACAACCAATATATGCACTGGTGCTGATGCACCTGCGCAATAAAGTTGAGCAAAGGGACAAATTGCTGAATATGAGAATTTATTCTTTTGGCACTTTGTTTTCAAAGGCTGCCTGCTGCAGATGTGTCAGAAAAATTGTGTATGTGCAAATGGATTAAAGCAGGAACCCTCTATCTCTCAACTATTACTTCAGATACAATAAGATTAACCCTTTCCCACATATAGATGCATTTTGACTTTCTCCTTTAGCAACGATTTTTCCATTTCCTATTTAAAGGCTATATATATATATTCATTCATTGAGGTTTTCTACATTCTGCCTAGATATTTTAAAAGTGGATTGCTGCAAGCTTGTTTTTGAACAATTTCTCCTGTATATGCATCTGTCATCTGTCATATAAATGGATCACTTATTTAGGTAGGGCGGACTGCATCACAATAAACTGACCCAAATAATCATCACCAAACTTGGCACAATATTTTTTAGCATAATATACTGGTCCAGTTTGATATCCAGCTAGATTGTTCCTTTCTGACTAGAGTTATTGCCCTTTAATTAATGACATTTGGCAATATAAGCACTCCATCTCTAAATTGACCAATCCTTATTCCATCTTTAAAAAAAACGCTTCTAGATATTTACGCAAAAATTTGGAAATTCTCAGTGAATGAAAGTAGAACTATTGAATGGAGTTGAAAACATTGTGGCAAAAGGAGACATTGCTCATTTTATTTTCAAAAGTTTTCAAAATTGTCTGTATCTGGAAAATGGGTAAATCCTTATAGGTTTTCTGGCCAGCCATCAAAGTAATATGTTGTTTCAAAATAGATCAATTGTTCATATTGCATGCACATCAATGCAAACACATCTCTGACAAAGTTCCTTTTCTTTATTAAGATCTTTTCAATTTAGAAGAGGATGATAGACTACTGTAACCCTTTTCCCGCATGCAACAAATCTGCAGCAGACGACTTTGAGAACATCCAGGCGAAAATATGGAACATTACTTTAAATGAAAGTATAATTATTGAATATAGTTGAAAAACTGTGGCAAAAGAAGAAATTGCTCGTTTTGAGCAATTTCTTCTTTTGTCACAATGTTGTCAAAAGTCATCTGCTGCAGAGACATCAGAAAAGGTCTATATGTGGGAAAGGGTTAAGAGTTTAAAACTTTATAGCAAAAGGATTGATTGATTGATTGGGGTTTAACGCCGTTTTTAACAATTTATCAGTTATATCACGGTGGCCAGTTAACCTACTCATGCATTTCCTGGTTTTCTCACACCAGTACTCCACACAACAATCTTCCCAAGCAACAGGCTGCTTTTCCACATAGACTTAGCCCATTGGTGGAAGACGAATGACGCATGTCGCATTGACTTTTGTCAATCGTCGGAAAGAAAGTTGGCCAAGCCGGGATTCGAACTCGCAACCCCAGGAAATTGCTCATCATGAGTAATTTCTTCTTCTGTCACAGTGTTTTCATCATCTGCTGCAGAGGCTTCAAAATGAGCCTATAAGGGTTAATAACATCAAGAAACTTATTATTCATCTGTAGTTGTATTGTTGTGTTTCACAACTTTGTGTTAAGCCCTTTCCCACATACAACAAATCTGCAGCAGACGACTACGAAATTAACTATGCAAAAACACAGAAAATCTCTAAAATTTAGGTATTATCACTGAAAAAAGGTTTAAAACATTATGGCAAAACATGCATTTTGAGCAATTTCTCCTTTTGTCAGAATGTTTTGAGCAATTTCTTCTTTTTTCACTGTGTTTTCAAAAGTCCTCTGCTGCAGAGGCGCTAGAAGAAGACAAAAAAAATGTGAATGGATCAAAATTTAATGCCAGATTTATCTCCAGTATCTCTGTTTGGAAAAATGTTTAGCTGCCATTATTTTGATATCTGAACATAGCTATCATCTTTCATGTTGATTTGGCCAGAAAAATGCAAACCCTTAGTGCTTGTTCATACAACCTTTCCTACAGTCAATAAATATGCAGCAGATGACTTTGAAAACATAAATATTATTGTTGAAAATCAGGTTGATAATATTCTGGAAGAAGGTTTAACCCTTTCCAATCAGCGTTGACTACCAATACCAAATAGTGACATATTTAAATATGATAATGTCCGGAACATAAAAATGATATTTTATTTCCTGGTTTTGTACCAATGCAGTGGAGCCTTGTGCTGGATCAATTTGGTTTTCTTTGTAAATCAATTCTGAAGTATTCAGTCAACACTATTTGCAGTTGGTAGGTATGTTTCTATTTTTAATTTGTTCCTACATACAACAAATCTGATGACTTTGAAATCATCTGGCCAAGAATATAGAAAATCTTTATTGATATTTACTGAATAGAGCTGAAAACGTTGGTCAAAAGTAGACATTGCTCGATCAATATGAGTAATTTTCCCTTTTGTCAGAATGTTAACAAAAGTGATCTGATGCTACAGCGTCAAAATGAGTCTACACTGTTGGTAAATATCTAATCCTTTCCAACATACATATGCTTTCTGCTGCTTGGAAACAGACAACTTTTTTTACAACATTAGCCACAATGTTTTCAACCTGTTGTAGCAATTGTACTTTAATTCAAAAAGATTATTCACATTTCTGCCTAGAAAGTCTTCTGGTGTAGATTTGTTTTATGTGGGAAATTTATATTCCCCAAAAATAAGTTGATAGACGGGTACCACTATTTAATGCATCTTCTACATTTTTATAGATCCCTATTTGAAGTGATGGTTTAATTTGTAGTGCCTGTCAAAGTGGCGTGATGGGCGAGATTGATTAGAATGTTGATTTATTGGTGCAGGGATTCCGTGGGGGTCATGTTTGACCGACCTTTGGTGATATCGGGAACATTTGTCAATATTTTTATTGCCTCTTCTTCCAGCTCAAAACATCTGATAAAACAAACTTCTTCTTCAGGCTGCCAGAGTTTTACTTTGCTAATCTGCGACATGTGACTTAACCCTTTCCCACACTCAACAAATCTGCAGCAGACAGACTTTACTTTGAAAAAATCTAGTTAGAATTTATGGAAAATATCTATGAATGATGATATTATTTTGGAATAGAACGGAAAGTATTGTGGCAAAAGAAGAAATTACTCATAAAGTGAGCAAATTCTCCTTTTACAAATATTTTCATCTGTAGTCTGCTGCAGATGTGTCCAAATGCAACTGAGAAAGGGTTAACCCTTTATATAGATGCTTTCTGACGCCTTTGCAGCAGACGGCTTTTTGAAAGCATAGTGACAAAAGAAGAAATTGCACAAAACGTGCAATTTCTCCTTTTGCCACAATGTTTTCCGCTTTTTGTCATAGGTTATCCATTCAACTATGGAGATTTTCTATGTTTTGACAAAACAAGTTCAAAGTCGGCTGCTGTAGAATTGTCGTATGAGGGAAAGGGTTAACCCTTCCCCTGATCCAGACAACTTTTAATCCTTTCTGACTTGCAGATGAATTCTAACGCAGAGAACTTTTGAAAACGTTGTGACAAAAGGAGAAGTTACGCATAATGAACAATTTCTCCTTTTGACACAATATTTATAACTCTTTTCAATATCTATATTTTCAGTTATAGATATTTTCCATATTTTAACCTAGATGTTTTCAAGGTCATCTGCTGCAGATTTGTTGTATGTGGGAAAGGATTTAAAAGCCTTTGTAGCAGACAGTATTTTCCTAAGTTATCTCTTATATATAGATTTCTATATCAAGAAGGTTACCCCTTTCCCACATGCAGATGCATTTTGACACATCTGTAGCAGACATTTTTGGTAAATCATTGCGGTAAATGGAAAAATGATGAAAAATATCTCCTTCTGCTAGAATGATTTTATTAATTCAATAAACTATAATTTCCTGAGCATTTCCATATTTTCTTCCCAGATATTTTCAAAGGCGTCTGCTGCTGATTTGTTGCATGTTGCAAAAAAACGTTAACCCTTTCCCACTGAAGCTTTCTGATGCCACGACAGCCAAAGATTATTGAAAACATTGTGGCACATTATAGTTTTCAACTTTATTCAGTAATTGTACTTTCACTTATAGAGCTTTTATTTGTCTTTGCCTAGATGTTTTTGAAGGTGTCTGCTGCGGATTTGTTCTATGTGCAAGGGAAAAGGGTTAAAATGCAGCAAACCAAGTGGATAGTCTTCCAAGTTCTGTGGGGTATTTATCAGTGACAAATCATGCACGAGTGATACTGTGGATGCCAGCGGTGGCTGGTCAGCTGCATATTGTTCACTGGAAGAATGTCAGTTATGCACACACCCCTTTCAAGAGAGCAAACTAGAGGTTAAAATGCAATGAGCTTGAAAGATAATAAGCAAGCAATCTCTGGAAATTAGTCTTTGAAACAGATGTGTGTTGATAATTATACCGTTTTTCGATATGGAACAGAATTTCTTCAAATCTGTAGCTGGCTGACTACGGAATGAACGGTTTCTTATGAACAAAACTATATCTTGTTAACAGTTAGTCTCAGTGTCCACCTCAGTGAGGAATGGAAGATTTGGGTTACATCCCCTGTTGAATCATACTAAAGATTTTGTTGGACCATACCAAAGACTTTAAAAATGGATGCCCTCCGTGGCACTCAGGATTGTAGGATAGCATAACCACTGACTGGCTGCTGTCAGGATAAATAGACCAATAGTACTTGTAACTAACCCAGGGAATGCCGTGATATAACTTAACAATTGTTGAAAGTAGCGTAAAACACCAAATAATCAACCATCCTTTTCGCTGAGGCTAGCAGGAATAGCATTATTTCTGATGCATCAATTTCAGAATAAAACATATCTGTAGTACTGGTAATTTACGCTTGAAACACTACGATATAACTGAAATACAGTTAAAACTGGCGTAGAACACCATTACATAAATAGTTTGCAAACATTTTTACATGTTTTTAGCTCTCCAGAGCACAAGGTGCTCAAGATGAGTTATTGTGATCACCTCTGTCAGTCTAGAGGTAACATTTTGCATCCAATCATTATGAAAGTTTATCAGATCATACATCTCCATCAAATCTAGGTCAAGTTCGAGACTGGGTCATGTGAGGTCACAAATTAGGTCACTAGATCAAATTAAATGAACATTTTGTTAACACTCTGGAAGCCGCATTTTAAACTTGAGCATGTTGAAACTAGGTCACTAGGCCAAATTAAAGGAAAATCTCGTTATCACTCTAGCAGTCGCAATTTATAAGATTGTTTGTCTTGATGATATGAAGTCCAAATTCAAACATGGGTCATGTCTGGTCAAAAAGTAGGTCACTAGGTCAGTTTGAAGGACAATCTTGTTAACACTCGAGATGCCACGATTCTAGCTTCAGCAGCTTGAAATTTTGTCAGAATGTTTGTCTTGATAATATCTAGGTCATATTGGGTCAGAATTGATTGATTGGGGTTTAACGCCGTTTTCAACCATTTTTCAGTCATATCACAGTAACCAGTTCACCTACTCATGCGTTTCCTGGTTTTCCCACACCAGTACACCACACAACATACTTCCCAAGCAACTGGCTACTTTTCCACATAAACTGTTAAACAGCCCATTGGTGAAAGACGAATGACGCAGGTCACGGTGACGGTTGGCCAAGCTGGGATTCGAACTCACAACCCCTGGATTGACAGCCCGCTTCGCTACCGCCTGAGCTACCTGGGCTCGGCCATATTGGGTCTGAAACTAGGACACTAGGCTAAATTGATGGAAAATCTTGTTAACTCTGTAAAAGCCGCTTTTTTTGGTACAGTAGCTTAAAATTTGGTCAGAGTGTTTGAATTGTATCTATGTCAAGTTCGAATATGGGTCATGCCGAGTTAAAAACTAGGTCACTAGGCCAACTTGAAGGGAAATCTTGTTAACACTCTGGATGCTGTATTCTTAATTTGAGCATGTTGAAACTTGATCAGAATGTTTGTCTTGATGATATGTAGGCCAAGTTCGAATATTGATCATGTCTGTCAAAAAGTAGGTCACTCGGCCAAATTGAAGAACAATCTTGTTAACACTCTGGAAGCCGGATTTTTAGCTTGAGCATGTTGAAACTTTGTCGGAATATTTGTATTCAGGATATCTAAGCTAAGATCGAATATGGATCAGGTCAAGTCAAAAGATAGGTAATTAGGCCAAATTATCGAACAATCTTGTTAACACTATAGAGATCGCAGTTTGTCTTGATGATATTGCCATTGGCGCTGAAAGAGTCTTAAATATTCCATTTCAGGTGAGCGATCCAGGGCCTCATGGCCCTCTTGATTGGACAATACAGCACATTTTCACATGTCATTTTAATATTTGAACTTACAGCTGCTGACAAAAAAGTGTCATGTCACTTTACCATTGCACATAGGTACACGGAAATCACGAACAGTGGTGCTTCAATTCTAGTTTTTTGTCTGAATGTACATCTGTGGTTGTTCTCAATGTAAGTGGACCATGAAGAACTATGTGATAGCCACATGCAGACAGAACCCTTTTGATGCATTTGGAGAGGACGTTAGAAAATGTGTGACAAAAGAAAAAAAATACTTATGATGAGCGATTTCCCATTTTGCCACAATGTTTTCAACTCGATTCTATATTTATACTCTCATTTATAGAGATTTTCAGTATATTTGCCTTTTTAAAGACAATTTCAAAGTTGTCTGCTGCAGATTTGCTCTATGAGGCTTAACCCTTTCCCTCATACGACAATTCTGCAGCAGACGACTTTGAACGTATTTTGTCGAAACATAGAAAATCTCCATAATTGAATGGATAACCTATGACTAAAAGTGGAAAACATTGTGGCAAAAGGAGAAATTGCACGTTTTGTGCAATTTCTTCTTTTGTCACTATGTATTCAAAAAGCCGTCTGCTGCAGAGGCGTCAGAAAGCGTCTATATGAGGGAAAGGGTTAATGTGCAGAATCATAGGCTTATTCGTTGTTCCATCAGACTTGACGCAATTCTTTCTCCATTGCATTCCTATACAGGAATCAGTACCTAATGGTGAAGTATCACAATATCAGCATAACATTTCTGCAATTCCCTTTCTATAGTAATACCCCATTATTGAACATTTGGCATTCTTTTCAAGTTCAGTGTCTTGACTTTGGTAGGTTGATATAATGTTAATGCATGGATTGGATCTTGTCGAGCACCTGTAGCCGAGTCTCGGTAGCGTTCAAACGTCAGCTTCAATGGCCAACATTCTTTTAGATGTTTGATAAAGTCAATGTGACAAGCCTCATTTGTCATCCATCATAGAGCCAGCAATATAATTATGTGGAAAGCACCCAGTTTCTTTAACCCTTTCCCTCAATAGATGCTTTCTGATGCCTCTGCAGCAGATTGGCTTTTTGAAAACATAGTAACGAAAGAAGAAATTGCAATTTCTCCTTTTGTCACAATGTTTTCCACTTTTAGTCATGTTTTATCCATTCAATTATAGAGATTTTCCATTATTTGACAAAATATGTTCAAAGTCGTCTGCTGTAGAATTATCGAATGAGGGAAAGGGTTAAAAGACTGTTTTATGGAGTACTTGTGTGAGACAGTCGGGAAACACATGGGTAGGTAAACCGGCTGCTGTTACATATCTGTAAAACGTTGAAAATGACCATTAACCCTAATCAATCAATCTATGCATGGATCTCTTCAATATGTAACCTTTTCCCATATACAGTCACTTTCTGAAGCCACTGCAGCATGGATAACCTTTGAAAATTGTGGCAAAAATGATAAATTTCTCATTAGGAGCAAATTCATATTTATTAATTAAACTCTCATTTATGCAGATTTTTCACAGTATAATCAATATGTTTTCAAAGTCGTCTGCTGCAGATGTGATGTATGTGGGAATGGGTTAGATGAATGGACTGTTTATAGTCTAATGAATCCCTTACAAGGCACCACCAGACATCAAAGATCTGGGGGGGGGGGGGGGATTTTAGCTAAATTCTGCTGACTAATCCCTTTGTAAAACTCTTTAGATTGGCTACTGTCAGTCTCCGTGACTAATTTGAAATTCCAATGGTTCGTTCTGTCATCTTGATCCTAACTCCAGAATGAATTTCATGTCACATGGCTAAAGGATGGAAAATATAGCTTCCTCCGCCACAGACACAAGAGATACACTAAACAACCTCAACTGTTTAATCTTTTTCAATGATACAGATGCATATTGACGTATCTGCTGCAGATTATTTTTGAAAACATTGTGACATAAGAGAAATTGATCATGATGCTACGATGTTTTCAACTCTTTTTAAAAAGAACTATACTTTTATTTATAGAGATTTTCCAAATTTTGACCTAGTTATATTCAGTCATCTGCTTCGATCAGATTTGTTGTATTTGGGAAAGGATGAAGAATTTAGATTTTAGAGTTGACTGTTGAAAGCATCATTGGAAGAAACGCTTCATTGACAAAATTTGATTTACATTTTTGATTAATAGTTAAAAATATTGTCTGAAAAAGAGAAATAGCTCAATTTGAGTCAATTTGAGCAAGTTCACCCAGGCGAAAAACCATGGTATTCTTCAATGAAAAACCATGGTATTCCATGATATTATAACCATCACTGTACAACCATGGTCTACCATTGAAAACCATGTTATGTTAAATGGCACCATAGTTTATAACCATGGTTGACCATGGTCATCAATATCCATGGTTAACCATTGAATACCATAGTTGACAATGGTCATTGATACCCATGGTAACCCATTAAATACCATGGTATTCCATGATATACCATCACTGTAAAACCATGGTCTACCATTGAAAACCATGTTATGTTAAATGGCACCATAGTTTATAGCCATGGTTGACCATGGTCATCAATATATATGGTTAACCATTGAATACCATGGTTGACAATGGTCACTGATACCCATGGTAACCCATGAAATACCTAAAATTGTTCCAGAAAATAATCATGTTATAAGAGTTATCACCAAAGATGATGAATTTCACTTTAAATCACTGAATTCATTAACATAAGTTTTACCTGTCAAGTGTTTCCAAGCCAAGTTGAATACATTGCCATTTCTGAATAAATTCTGTATTTGTAAATCTTCATTTTATGTTTTTTCTATCTGCTTTTATCATTAGAATGAGAAGAAAAGTTATTTAAAAATCACTATCTACATAATATTTGATGACAATCCATTATAACTGAGTGTTTTGTGAAAACATTGCCTGAATTTTTTAAAACATGTCACATTGTCATCCATTTTGAAAATTTAAAATCTAAACTTCCTGTTGTTGTTGTTGCTGTTGTTGCAATTATTAAATTGGTTCTAGAAGTGATATATAAGGGTCCTTAATAAATGTTGTAGTGATATATATTTTTTTAAACTTGGCCATTTATCAAACATTTATTTAGAGTCTAAATAAAACCATTAATATTTAAAAAAAAATGTTACAAAGTTCTTGCAGTGTAACAACAGAATAATTTCTACCATGGTAGACTATGATCAAGCTTGAGGACATGGCTAGAATTTATTACCATGGTTGACCATGGTTAATATTTTATTAACATGGTTGACCATGGTTAATATTTTATTACCATGGTTGACCATGGTTAATATTTTATTACCATGGTTGACCATGGTTAATATTTTATGAATATGGTTAAACTTGATCATGACCATGGTTAATATTTGTGTCTATTGTTGACCATGGTCAACCATGGTAATTGACTCGTAAAACCATGGAAAAACATGGCTGTTCATGGTAATTCATGATCAACAGTAAAATACCATGGTATCCATGGTCAACCATGGTGTTCATTTCGCCTGGGTGAGTCCTTTTCCAAAATGTTTTCAAAGGCCGTGCTATATGTACAAAGGCATCAAATGTAGTCTGTATTAGTAAAAGTTTGAGGAATCCGCTTTGAAATCCATGGAAATGTTTAGGTTTTGTCCTTCATTTACACTTTCCAGCTTACAGATGCATTTTGATGCTTTTATAGCAAACAAAAATGCTTGGAACCAGGCATCCTGGGTTTGATCCCCAGTCGCGATGGTCATGCTGGAGTGCCCTTGGGCAAGGCACATTTCCTAGCCTAGTGCTGGTTTGTTTATCCAGAGAGCACGAATAAGCAAACGTTGCTGTGATATATCTGAAATAATGTTGAAAACAGGGTGAAACCCCAATAATACAAATAAAGCAAACAAAAAAGTTCTAAAATTCACAAAATTCCAGTGAAAAGCAAGTCAAAGAGTTGATGATGAAATGTTAAGTAACCATACAATGACAAATATCTATCTTTCCGTAAATCAGCATACAAAACCTTCAGCATGACAGATATTTGTGACAAAACACTGTGTTACCCACCAATGGCTAATACATTAAACAGTACTAAAAGAAGAGCTTTCAGACTCGTTTCTACTTAATTCATCGGTATTAACACGCAAAATGTCTGTCACCGTCTATAGATAGCTGTTAACCCTTTCACACATAATTTTAGACAATTTCCGACAAATCTCCTGGAACTCTTTGAAACATCATGGTAAAATGAGAAATTGTCTGTAATGAGCAATTTCTCCTTTCACCACAATGTTTTCAACTCTTTTAAATAGTGATGTGGCTTCGTAATGCCTCTTAAGGCATTTGTGAAGAGGCATTTGTGCAAGGAGAAGGGAGATCTTTCGAAAGTAAATTATATGACACCAAGTCTTGTTTTTCAGGAAATTATTTTTGATGTATGTTCCTTGTATAAAGTGAGTATATAATAATTATATAGTGACAAGCAATAAAACTTAAATTTTTAAGAAAGAGTTTATCAAAATTTAATGCATTTTCTGTTTTACCATATCCCACAAGCATTAATTTTGTTTTCTAAATGCTTCTTCAACACACAACTTTTGAAAACATTGCGGCAAAAGGAAAAATTGCTCATATTATAAGCAATTTCTCCTTTTGCCTAAGTGTTTTCAACATTATTAAATAATTGTTTTTTAAAAAGTCGTCCACTGCAGCTTTGTTGAATGTGGGCAAGCGTTAAAAAAGTGTAGTTTATTTTCCCTGTCTTTAGATTTTATAGACAAGGAAGTTCAATTACTCTCCTTCACTGCAAATTTGTGTCATCTTGGACAATTTTCTGTTATAAATTAGACACAAATTTAAAATATAGGGGAAAATAGGGTAACTTTTACTGCCTTTCACATTTATAACCAAAACTGTATGTGTCCTAGCTAGCATTATCCATCAGTGTTGGTAACTTGTACTAGGAAACATCATGCAGCTACTCTGAGAATACATTAAATGATTGTAATTTCTTAAGGCTCATTTAATGCCTTGAATAATTGATACAAATGAGCTTGAACTTTAACCCTCAGTCATTATAACAAACAACATTTTCCCCCAATTTATCGTACTTTTTACCTTATTAACCCCTATCCCCCATACGACAGTTCAGCAGGAGATGACTTTGAACGTATTTTGTCAAAACATAGAAAATCTCCATAATTGAATGGATAACCTATGACAAAAAGTGGAAAACAATGTGGCAAAAGGAGAAATTGCACGTTTTGTGCAATTTCTTCTTTTTTCACTATGTTTTCAAAAAGCTGTCTGCTGCAGAGGCGTCAGAAAGCGTCTATATGAGGGAAAGGGTTAACCTTTTTCCCACATATAGACGCTTTCTGACCCCTCTGCAGCAGACGACTCTTGAAAACATTGTGACAATGTTTCCATATGTATTCAATAATTCAAGTTGCATGTATAAATAATTCAATATATTCGTCCAGATGTTTTCAAAGTCGTCTGCTGCAAATTAGCTGAATGTGGGAAAGGGTTAAAGTACATAGCCATTTATTAGTTGTTTCGGTAAAGGATTGATTCATCTATTTTTAGCTCTACTGGCCAAAGGCCAGAAAAGCTTATGCCGTGGGGTGGTGTCCGTCGTCCGTGCGTCTGTTAACAATTGCTTGTTAACGTGATACAGTCTTCAGTATACAGTAGTTAGATATCCATGAGAGCTCGGTTCCTTTCGCAAACCAGCCAGAGCCGCCCATGCAAGACTGGATTATGGCCCTTGGAATTGTCAAAATTGCTATAATAGAGCTTGTGAACACAATAGAGGCTCCATTTACTATCTGTTCTTCAACAAACTTACACAGTAGTTAGGTATCCATGAGAGCTTGGTTCCTTTTGCAAACCAGCCAGATCCGGCCATGCAAGACTGGATTATGGCCCTTGAAATTGTTAAAATTGCTATAATACAGCTTGCGAACACAATAAAGGCTCCATTTACTAACTAATCTTCACCAAACTCAGATAGTAGTTAAATATTGATGAGAGCTCGGTTCCTTTCGAGAACCAGCCAGACATGCCCTTGCATGACTGGATTATGGCCCTTGAAATTGTCAGAATTGCTATAATAGAGCTTGTGAACACAATAGAGGCTCCATTTACTATCTGATCTTCATCAAACTTAGATAGTAGTTAAATATTGATGAGAGCTTGGTTCCTTTCGAAAACCAGCCAGATGTGCTCTTGCATGACTGGATTATGGCCCTTGAAATTGTCAAAATTGCTATAATACAGCTTGCGAACACAAAAGAGCCCTGGATTGAAAATTACCAAAGAACCATACCAGTAGAGCATAGGCCCTCATGGGCCTCTTGTTATTGAGCATACATAACCACTGAACATTTTGATGTGTCTGCAGGAGATGACTTGAAAACATTGTGGCAAATGGAGATTTTTTTTCTCTGCTTCTGGCATGTTTTCAACTATTCCATCATTTATAGATATTTTTTTTAAAATTCAGATTTTTCAAAGCCATCTGCATATTTCTAAATTTTCTCAATAACCCTACCAAAAAATGTAATAAAATGTGATAATATTTTGTAAGAAAAGAGCACTGTAACTGCTGTTCTGAGAAATATATAATAACTGTTCATTGATTGTTATTATGTACAGACTTTGTCCTGGAATTCAATTTGAAAGTGCTTAAATGAACAAATGTATTCCCAAAAAATATTTTTTAACTGTATATCAAGATTATACTTAAAATTTGAAACTCATCACATATAATTTATCTTAAGTTTTAGCCAGGAAAATAAAAATTCTGCAAAAACATTGATTCTTATAATTATGATTTATCCTTTCAAACATTAACCAAAATGATAAGCAGTTTTTCCTGTTGCCACACTATTTTCAAATGAATTCTGTTACAAATGCATCAAGATGCATCTATATGTGGGAAAGGATCATCCTTTTTGTTCACAAACTTTTCACCATGTGTTAATTAAGCAAAATCAAAAAATTAAAGATGATGCAAACAAAACTCGTAAAAATTAATTCTCCTTGTAAATAAACGGTTTCACATTATTAGCGACATAATCTGCGACACAATGCACCAAATGACTAACATAATTACAGAAGGAAAAGCAATAACTGCCTTGCAATTTTGTCTGCATAATCAAATGTGTGCACATTTTCCCCCCTTCGTGT